>DWHP01001755.1:0-15485 GCA_018247895.1 Parnassius honrathi | reverse complement strand
GTGTATAATTAGTATTAATAGTAAATATTATAATTTTAATTATTACTAATTAACATTCTATTTATAATAAATGTTAAATTATAATAAATAAAACTAAATAATATCTAAAAAAAATAAAAAATAAATAAACATCATCTGATATAAAGTGTTAGTTGTTGAAAAATAGCAAGCAAGGGCATATTCTTAACTTTAGTACAAAACATATATT
The DNA here is from genome assembly GCA_018247895.1 of Parnassius honrathi. Taxonomy (NCBI): domain Eukaryota; kingdom Metazoa; phylum Arthropoda; class Insecta; order Lepidoptera; family Papilionidae; genus Parnassius; species Parnassius honrathi. Next base: position 15,277 of record DWHP01001755.1, on the reverse strand, counting down.
GTATAAACAAGAGTTGCCACGCTATTCCAATATTTCTTGACCAGGTTTTTCTAGGCTATATTCATTGTTACACTCAGTGGTACATTTAGTAAAGACTAGTTCTGCGATGCAATATTTGCCATACTTTATTAGAAAATATTCATAAATATAATTTAAATATAATTTTTTCCGCTTTTTCCCTCCAGTGAAAGAACCTAACTTTCTTATTTTTATATAAAAATCCCTCACTAGGAATTTTTCTTTTAGGCACCACGGCGGCTTTTGATGTACATAAACATTACATAGAAAATCATTCCAAAAATAATTTGGATGAATTATTTGTACGCCATATAAATACTTGCGGGATTCAAACCCACAGTGTCGCAGTCAAACGATTATAGACTGCGCAACTGAGCCATGAAACTTTAAATGTTAATATTTTAAAAACTTATACTACTTATAAAAGTCCCTTTAATTTTATTAATAATCACACCCCCAAAACGAAATTATAATGGTTAGTATAATTAACCATTATTTACCATTAACAGCGGATCCCCTACAACCAGGCCCGAGTTCTGAGGCCTCGTCTGCCCCCTCTTTTATAAAAAATAAAGTAAGAGCTAAGAAAAAGAAAATTTCGATGAATTTTCCTTAGTACTCACGGTAGTTGAAAAAGTCTTAGCACAAAACATTCAAAGCAGTTACGCTCAAATTCATTCTGATATCATTACGCTCACAAATATATTATGAATAGCGAACAATGCTTACCGTTCAAAGGCAAAGTAATACTTTTTCTACGAAAAAACGTTCAAAGTCAGTGAAGCTCAGTCGAGCGTAATTTCTGAATTGACCATTTACCTTAAACAAATGTATGGGTATAAGTGCTCGGAAGGCCAACAACAATTTAGGTATACTTTGTCGAAACGCAAAGTTTAAATCAATTTAGTTAAAAAACTGATTCTAATTTCTTTATAAAATTCACAATTAATAGAACTTTGTATAAAAATACTGCAAGAAACCTTTGTCAATTATGATGTTGCTATTAACACGTAAATTTGGAATGAAATCAACACATAGCCACTTATAGAAGTTCTTGCGTTTTGAGTAGTTCTGTTTCGGAAATTCACCACAAAAATCATTCGAACTGTAGCGTGTACTTTGACATACTTGCGAATAGAGTTCGACTTAAGTGTAAGTTCATTTAAATTTCGCCCGCTACTATTTAATACTAAGTATATCTAGTGGTACATGTTCGCGATAGTTCTAAAATTGTTAACCGTTTTCCTAGCAAGCAAGAAGTGTCACAAAGATAACAAGTTCTCACAAAATTAATTGCTCGCTTATGGTAAGGCTTCTGCTTTAGTCTAACTATACAAATTATTCCGGTTTAGTCTAATTATACAAATTTTCAAGACAAATATGTGGCATGTATAAATACAGTAATAGTATGAAAGATTGAAAGAAAAATGCGAATAGAATAGAATAATTTTTATTCAAAAGTAATTCTTATTGAAAGTCTTGTTTTAATTTTACCACTCGTTATTAAATAAACAGCTGTTCTGGGAAGAACCAGCAAGAAACCCAGCGGCACTATTTTTTTAAAGCAAAAGTTGCGGTATGATATTTATACAATTTTAAAACAAGTTTTAAAAAGTCAATTTTTAAAAGTTATGAAGATATTTAGAAACATCATGGTAGCGATCGCCTAATTCCCAGAGGTTATTATCAATCAGATACTCTTTAGTAGTATAACCCTTACTAAACAATTTTTGCTTAGTAAATATTTAAAAAAGTTTGATAGATAAGGTCTGTACATTTTCTGGGACTTTTTTGAAGAAGCGTATACATTGCCTCATGAAAGAATTACTAATTTTTTTGAAGTCGAGTAATTTGTACTTGCTTCTAGTGTTTACAGAATGTCCATCACTATTTTTAATATTTTTTTTTTGTTTTGCTGCAACTGCAGACTCCCCCTCAATATAGAAGGAGGCTGGGTTCTACCACCTGCTTGGGACCCTATAATCAATAAAATTAAAACTAAACCCAAGCATACCACTGCAAGAATTCAAGACACAGTCAGTTCATTTTGCATAGATCGGACCATAGAGACAATAATTAAAAAAGCTGAAGGTACTCCGGGTTTAACAATGACATCGGGACGTCAGTCATCTCAGTACCCGTGACCATGGGTGATGGAAAGCACTCGAAACGTCGGGAATTAAAAATAATTAAAATGAAACACGATAAATTCCGTAAAAGTAGTTTTAATCAATGTGTAGTGTTCGCGTAAATATAAGAAATTTTTATGGCTCTCTTTTGATGATTAATGAGTTGCGTCCGCCATTAGCATTTAATCTATAAAAATAAGTTGTAAAAGGAAAATTGTTGTTAAGGCCATTTTGTCAAACGAGATTTGATACGAGTACTTCTTGAAATGGTATAGTACTCGAAAAAAATGCGCATACGTGAAATACTCAATTTAAGTTTTAATGTAATGGATTTTTAAAATACTTTATATTAATCGAGATAAAAAAAAATATAATTCAATCGCTGAGAAAAAACTTTGACTTCCGAGTTCTCGTTTTTTAAGCGATAACCATATAATAATACGGAAGACATGTTATTGAATTAGATTCCTTATCAGTTACGTTTTGATTTGAACCATTTATTTCCTGGTAATAAGCAAAAACGTACCAGGTAAAAGATGCAGCGGAGAAGCAAGCGCTAAAAGCCTTTTAACCTCGGAAATCCTTGGCTTAAAATCTAGGTTCTTTCTAATTCGTAAAGCACTTTAAATGAAAAAAGAAGCTAATGAGATGTTATTTGTTCACATTAGATGAGGTATGAAGAAGCACTTAAGCCGTACTATAAAATTTCAGTGTTTAAGGAAAGATTTCTTGTCGGCTAGTGATTTTGATGTTATCTTTACTTATCTTGTTTTTAATTATAGCTGTAGTTGTATGTAAGTAAACAATAATAGGAAATCTATTCAAAAAGTAATTGAGTAATTATAAATGGTTTGTCATGCAACAAAATTCCGTGAATATAATTAATGTTAACATTCCCATAAGCTTCGGTAAGTCGACCCATGTCAAACCCATGAACAGTTTACTAGTAAACAAGGAGAGGTGTGTTTTACTAAAGTTCTTTATGCTTAACTGAAAGAAGATCTTTGTATAAAAACTATAAGTATTTTCCTAACCAAGTTCAAATAAAGAGTTCAAAGAGGTTCTGTGTTCAACGCGTATGTTTTTTATATTCTACAATTGTATTTTTTACGTTCATAGATTTTTACGGAAACAGCTGAACCGATTAAAATTATTTTTTTATTAAATAAGTATTCTTCATGAGTTTAATTGATGATGAAAAATGTTACGGTACGTAACCTAGAACTTGTTATATTAAATACTGTTATACTATCAGTACAACCAGTATACCACATATCATCCCGTGAGTGTCGTAAAAGGCGACAGAGGGAAACAAACCAGGAGATGAGCAGCGTCTTCCTAATAACGACTAAAAATAAAGAAACTGCCGTTGCCAACTCGCTTGCCAATCGTGGCAACTGTAACAAATATCACCCCAGTAAGGCAATCTTTAAAACAAGCATGTTCTCAGCAGTGGACTTTAATAGGTTGGAACGGTATACTATCAGGGGCGATAGTACTGCCTTCCCAGTCGAGATTTGCAACTGTTTTGAATTAATGGGAGGGCTTTTGCATAAGTTGGAGTTAAATGTTGGAGTTCCGATGATGTGTTTACCTTTAAGTTGAATACTCAGGTAATGACTAATGACAGTACTGCCTACCCAGTCAATATTCTCAACGGTTTTGAGTTAACGGGGCGGCCTTTGCATAAAGCTGGAGTTAAAAGTTAGTTCTGATGATACGTAACCTTGATATACCAAAATTGTGCAACGGCACCTGGCTGTGCAGCACAGTACTGCAAAGACATATTATGAAGGACATTATTCTGATTGGAGCAGATAGAGGAAATTGTGATTTCCCACATCCTGATTATCAATAATTTACTTTATCCATTTAAAGGCTACAATTCCCGTATAGTTAGCATCATTAATAAGTATCAGAGTCAGATTGCGGACGGGTATTCATTTACGGACCTTGTTTTCGAGTACCCAAAACTGGCACGTGCTTGCAGAAAATAATAAAAGTGGTTTACAGATTAATATTACTAAAACTGCAAAGTAGACAATTTTAAATAAATATTTGGAAAATCCAAAAGTGCACGCCTAACACGCTTATCATGTTAGAAATTAAAATTAAAAGGGATGAAAATAGCGACGATAATTTTTACAAGAAAAAAAAAACAGAGGATCTGATCCACTTTCATTAATAACTTTTAGAGTGTTGAAATATATGGAATCCTTAAATTCCTCCTCCTCCTTAAATCCTCCTTAAAACATCTATAATATAGGAGGATATATATATATAGAATATTTATCCTCCTTAAAATATATGGACCTTAAAATACATCTTTTGCTTACATTTATATTATGCGAGAAAACTCATCGACGCATAGACCAACGGACGGCAGTCCATATATTTTTTCAATTACATTTTTTATTATGTAATCTAAAGTGAATCAATTAGAAAATAAACTAATCGTATAATTATTAACGTTACAATAAATGTAAGTAGTAATATGGATTGGATGTCTAGTTAAAAGTAAATATATATATATAAACACTCACGCCTGTCACCCAGAGGGGTAGGCAGAGACTACAGACTTCCATAGCTAAAAGTGTAAGAGCGATTTTACGTACCGAAATTGAGGTGTAGCCACATATCGAGAGTAGAGCACTACCTCACGTCGTGAGGTGTGCCGTTTTTTCGTCGCAAACGTCCTTAAAAATAAGCAATTTTTTCTATAAAAAATAGATGCATCAGTATTTGGGCCTATAGTGATTTTGAATATTTTAAAGTTAAAGTTCTTTGTAATAATATTGATCCGACATCCACCCGGGTTAAGCCGCGGACAAAATCTAGTTGTTTAAGCACTTCGATCATCAAAAAATAGTATGTATTGTAATTATGGTTCGGTCAAGCAATTTGGTAATGCCTTGTTGTGCGCCGGTTACAGGTTATAGGGTTCTTCCGATATGTCCTCTAATTTCACGCCACTCAAGGGACATCTGTGTTTTTACGACGCCAACTCCCGCTAAATTCGGCATCAATTGCTTTGCTAAACTGCCTATCATTATCTATTTATGGGTATACCTAGACCTCTATTTTGAGGATCGCTTAAACGGATGATGAATGCTTCTAAGAGATAATCTAAAATTTCTTCTGTATAGTGGAGTCCTTAAGCGTTCCTTAGTTGCAAAATATAATGAGCAAATTATTGCAATAGGAGTTTAATATAAAATATTTCATAAAGTAGACAAATTAACATTAAATTGAACCATTTAAGCACGTAACAAGAGGTAATCAAGAGTCTAATTGAACGCAAAATTTAATAAAACCAATACAACCCGTGTAGTACGTACGTAAAAACCCTATTTCAAAAGTAATTAAAGCTATTCAGAATACTACGGTTTAACGAAGGAGCTAAGGAGAACCGTCTAGTAAGCGATGAATAAAACATGTTAACGTACGAGTTCGTCCTTACGCCAGGGAGTGGCCATGTAAGTTACTAGTGCGGACGACACGTTCTAATCTAAGTAATATTACTAAATGAGAGATATAAGTTCATATTTTATTCATACATTAATATTTTATTCGACTACCGCAGTAAAACTAGAGTTACCGAAATAGCCTAACTGATCAGTAAGCTTAAGTAAGAATGGGCCAATTGCCAATGCGCCAACGGGCTGGCCATATAGCTCAAAGAACGAACCATTTTCAAGTGGCAATGGCTCGACGACCTAGTAAGACATTCAAGAAGTCGATGCATGCAAATATATAAATATATGTTTAAAAATAGTAAAGTATATTTTCAGCAGTGGTCTGTAAGGGATGATAGAAGATATAACGTTGATGTGTCAGGTAAGCATTCGCAAAAATTAATTTAACTGTCCAGGAATTACAAAGTAATGCAAACTGAAAATCAATTTTATACGGTGCAGCTTAGTCAACAATTATGATCATTAAAAGACGCGTTCGAGGTTTCCTTTTTTTCATTAATTTGAATCCATCCTATAGTCCATCTCATAGTTAGTGGTTACCCTAATCCATGGATACTGACAAAGAACGGCTGCAAATACATTGTCACCCCTCAGAATTAAGAGAGAATACCTCTAAAGGTTGTAATTATACTGGCGCCCCATTCTCTTTGTACCGGAACAACAGTGAATGCACAAAGGAGATGGCCAAGACAATTCTTTCTCTAATATCAATAGTTTTTAAACTGTTCTATTTCTTTATATATAAGATCTGTACTTTCAAGTGACATAGATTTTATCTCTGTACTGTTTGGGGCACAGGGTAATATGGGTATGGTCTGTGCCCCAATTTCAATTGTGAGCAATTATGAGCATGTGCTTCTATTTAAAGAATTAGAAAATTACATATATAGCTACACAGTAGTTAATAATAGTTATGAAGGTTTAAAAAGTTGCTTTTGTCACTTGGTTTTTATTATAATTACACAATTTAGATATTCATAAAGTTATAATTGCATGTAGGTTAGGTTATATAGGTTAACGTGTATGCGTTTATCTCAGATGTTTTGTATAGATAGATAGATATAACAGTGTAATAAATTTTAATAAATTAGAATATTGCGAGTGCCGTTTTAGCAGAGATTATTTAACACAAAACAAGCAGTCCGGTTTCGTTGCCCGTCGATATGAACCGACTTATCACGTATTCGACGGTGAAAGAAAAAGTCGTGAATAAACCTGCATGTCTAATGGTCGCCACACACGGTCAGTTCAACTGATCAGTCCAACTGATCAGTTCAAACTAAAACTGTTGATATCTTTTTAAAATATCGGATTTTTGATATATCAATAAATAAACTTATATGTAAAACTCCGATATTAATATATTTATAATGATCGATATGTCGAAAATCCACTATTTAAAAAATATCGATAGTTTTAGTTTGAACTGATCGTTTGGAATGATCTGTTGAACTGACCGTGTGTAGCGACCATAAGAAATAAAATACTTCATATTAGCCTATTCGTACACGGCGTCGTATCGTAAGCGTATCGTAATACGCGCGTAGGACGAGAGCAATACAAGCGCGTACATGTTCACACAACTCCGCACACGGCGAATCGTAGGAGATTTTTATTGTAATTGCGATAGTCGTAGTGTACTGGCGTAAACAAGCAAGCGTAAAAAAATAACTGTTCATTAATTTCTTTAAAAATTTAACAGAATTTTAATTTCTTACGACTCTTAATTTCAATAGGCATGAATGGGCCTAAAAAGTGATTCAATTCGTGAAACTGATGAAATTTCGCTATGATTTCAACTGAGATCATACAAAACGATACGTCTACTCGACGATTCGTTTGTAGAACACTGCAAGTCTCGTACGCGTTGCGTCGAAACGATACGCTTACGATACGACTACACTTACGACTCGTGTGCGAAGAGCGTAAGTCCGCAAACTTGCATTAGAGCAGCACCGTGGACTAATTGCTCCATAATTCCTTCAGAAATAATAGATCTGTACCCAGCAGTGGAAGTTGTAAAGGCTGTAATTTTTACTTTACTTTAGAGAAAGTTTTAGCGTAGTACTATTACTTATTCTATGATTTTAGGAAGTTTCTTAGGAAATTAGGAAATTTAATTTCTATTAAATAGTTTACTTCATTTGGCTTATTTTACATCAATATAAATAAATTAAGGTACTGCTTTCAAATCACTCTATTGAACTGAAAATTCATTTAAGATGACGTTGATAACTTAATAACGGATATTAAGCCATATTGACTGACAGGTTAGTAATAAAATTTTAATGGAAAATAACCAAATTACAGTGTACAGTAATATTTCGTTGTTCTGCTTTAAACTTTATACTTAATTTTTTTAATACATATTTTTTTAATGATTATCGTAAGTAGTATAGCGTAACGTAAATTAGTGCTTAGCTTGCGGCACTTATAGCATATCCCTCAAAGTAGATAACTTTAGACGTTATCAAGTGTTAACAACCAATTAACAACAACCATATCAAGTTTCTTCACCACGTACTTTGTGGAATCGCCACACTACAGCCAGCGACTTTTCCGTACTTAGGGACCTTCAATAAAAGAGCCTACTCTTTCTTAAAAGGCTGGCAACGCATCTGCAATTCCCCTGGTATTGCAATTGGTCATGAGCGGCGGTAGTCACATACAGATACAGATACAGATAGCCGCATGCTCGTTTACCCCCTCTCATATAAAAAAACTTCATATACTACCAACTAAAATCAAACAAATAGGTGCTACTGTTCCGAGTAAAACCGCTTTCTTAATTCCCGTTAAAACTTCCCTTTGTTCATAAATTACTTGTAAAAAAATATGTCGAATCGTCGCGATCGAATGATGCATAATCGCTTACGTGCTTTTATTACCTGCCAGTAAACGAACATCAAAAGTTTATTCTTATAAACTGCGATACTGCAATTTTTATATTTTTCTTTTCAGCAAGTTACAGTTGAGACCTGGACTTCTCTCATTGAAGGATTCGCCACGCTTGGAAGGCCGATTAGCTATCAAATATGTTGCTCCGTTGACGTTTTCATTTTTTATAGTATTATAAAATTAGCTGATATTATAAAATTAGTTTTCTATAGGACTATTTGTATGTATGACTACGTCCTCTCTATTGACATTAGAATATTTCCCATTATAATACCCTCACTACACCTTGCCAGGAATCGGTGTTTGGCGAGGATTTGTGGTCTATAAAATCACATATAATGGTGAGGACATGATCACAGATTGCAGACTACCCAGTGGGTCGTGTTTTAAGTAGGCTTTAGTGAGCGTTTACATTACGAAATGAGTAACTATACCAAATTTTAAGTCAATAGGGAGTATAGTTTTAGAGACGTCGTGATGAGTCGGTCAGTCAGACCGACTCCTAGGTTAAAAATAAGTCCTATCCCTAATATAAAATTAAAGTAAAATAATAGCTTACATAGGTCCTACATGGACCCCCGTGAGTAGAGTTTTCCCGTAATTTCTGACAGAATTACGAAAAGGTCCATCCGTACATCTCTATCGTCAGAGTTGACGAACTTCACATGTTACTTCAGGATATTTTTCCCAACACCAAGCAGTTGGTAAATTAACACTTAAAACAAATGATAAAAAAACGCTGGTATTATAGAAGTATACCAGTACTTACTTTCCAGTCACTTTTACTCTTATGTAAAATCAAATCATCAAATTTCCTCCACTTTTTTATATTTCATAGCTCTGTAACAAAGTTACAATAAAGTTTCCGTTGTTGAAATATTAAAAGAGATTTGCATTATTACTACGTTGTAGTGCCATAAAACCTAATGATATGAAAGCATTTCATCGCGTGCTAATGCATATACCTACTTGTTTTCTACGTACAATCCCCTTAACAGTTGCTTTGGCCGAATTACTATTCTATGACCATTATTTAAATGTTTGCATAATAGCTGTGTTTGGTTATTTACATAAATAAGAATATATTTATATAAATCGTATGACCTTCAACAGATGACGCAACAACAATGTAGGCCAGCCTAAAAATATTAAACCAAAAGAGCTTTTAGGTATTTTGCACAAGGTTGCATTAGGCTTCGTTATTATAAAACAGACCCTTACAATTTGAGTAACTTGTGTAAGGTCCATAACTAAACCAAAAATTGGACTAAATACGAACTTTGGATAAAACTAACACAGGATGGGTTTGAGGCGCTCAACATCCTGATGCCCCGTAATTAGAGTTATCCGGGGCTAAATTTTCAAATTTGATTTTTTGATGTATATCATCAGCATAACGCATAACGAGCTTACAACATCTTGAAATCTTTCAGTGTTCTTTTTAGTCATAGATTTAATTTTTTAATTATGTAATTCTCATAAAATTATTGTAGCGCCCAGCCATCCTCTCTATCGACATTAGAATATTTCCTATTACAATACCCTCACGACCACTTTGCCAAGAATTAGTGTTTGGCGAGGATTTGTTGTCTATAAAATAACATATAATGGTGAGGATATTATCATAGACTGCAGTACTACCCAGTGGGTCGTGTTTTAAGTAGGTTATACCACATAGTACTTAATAGTATAGAATCTACAGGAACTTACACAAATATGTGTATAGGTAGTAATATGTCTTTAACTCATGTTTGCTTCGTTTACCCAGTTCAACCGCCTCTACTACATCGCCTCGGCCGTAACCTGAGATGAGACGTTGAATTTTTAGCTGTAGTTAACCAGCAGATCTTTCAAATGTTCTCACGAAACGGACGCATTCCTTACTAAATTTTTTAGACAGTGAAATATAACAAAAGAATAAATTTTATCTGCGTAATTAGGATTTGAAATAATATTAGGATTTAGAATGGATTTTAAACTATCAGTCCCTCACAGACATACAAGTGTGGTTGGCACTTGGAGAAGTTTAAACTTCCTCCTCACTCTCCTATTACAAGTATGACAGGCAACACAGAAAATTTCGCAAAAGAGAAATGTTACTTTTTGTATGAGAGACTGGATTGTTATAATTTATTTAGTGAAAAATGATTAGAATTTTCATTGGTATTTTTGTTTATTGTAAGTTAGAGAAAAGCACTCGAAACAAGTTTAAATGAGGAGCAATATTATCCATTAAATTAGTTTTATTTAATGAGTTGTATTCGTTTAAATATGATTTCTTATATAAAAAAGGTACACGCATTTTTTTAACTTTTGCAGATTTAGCTCGAGTTAGAAAATTGCAACGAGCATATTTTGTAACGGGTTTTTTTTACCTCGTTTAGACAAATCTTTAACAAACCTGAAGTAAATTACATAACGTCATTGTCACCCCAAATGTAACCACTATATAGTCTTTACGAATTACGCCATCAGGTTATCTTGTTATAAGTTTTAGACAGGCGAAGGCCGTTATTTTTTAATAAATACAAATTTTGGCTACCGAATTGTGATGTTTTAATAATAGTAGTTCTAACCTTTCAATTGCTTAACTATAGTTGGCCTTTACCAAAAAGGAGACCTAGACGAAACACGAACTTGACAAAATGGGATTTGATGGAACACAAAAATTTACAAATGTAAAATTTGACAAAAAAAGGATTTGACGAATTCGTTTCAATTGCTACCATAATTAGTCAGTAAACTGGATAATGCTCATGACATTTTAGATTTTTTACAATTTATTTACAAGGTTGATATTTTTTGGTTTTTGGAAAGTTTACAGACCATAAGGTTAACCTTATGGTCTGTGAACTTTTGTTTGGTCATTGATGTGTATCATTGAAATCTAAAGAATAAAGATGGGAATCTACTCTATAAATTTTTTGATCAATCAATTATTTTAAAAAATTATTTAAAGAAACAGCCTTTAAACGTCTCACCTTCAGATCGCACACCTCCCATTCCTGGGAAGGAATGAAATGAAAATGATAATAATATAGATTTAAGAAATATTTGACTTCAATTTTATAGCGGGCTTGTGGTCATGAAATTAAAACCTTTTTATAAAAGCATTAAGTTCTCTTGAAGTGTTATAGCTAGCTTAAATTAGTGTAAAAATTCACAGAGAATTAATTAAAAAATTGCCTTTTGAAAGGGTATTTCACTTTTGTAATAGCTAGTTAGAAAAAAAGTTAAGGTATTTTACTTTATCCATTTATTTTATTTATATAGTAAGGGAGATAAACGTACACACAGTCAACTTGATAGCAAGTGGATGCTATGAACCATATACACATAGATATATATAAAATTCGTGATTTATGCCACACACAATTCAGATGAGTTTTCACCCTTAAAGACCAAGATGGGATGCCTCGCAACTAATCAAAAGGTTTTCGGGTTCTTGTCACTTACCATACGAAACACAGCAGTAGCCTCCTGCTATCCCTAGTGATCTGTGCGACCCATTCGTGCTGCATCGTGTCCTTACCAAGTACGCATTGAAATATTGCACAACATATTGTACGTTTTGTAAGTTTCCGAAAATGAAATCGAAAATTCAAAAGTTACCAATACGATCAAAGTAAATAAATATTTGTTATTAAATTGCAACTCACTTTATAGCTAATACAGGAAAAACCTTCAGCATGAAGTTAATAAATACCTGACTTAAGCAAAAATCCGCCCAAGCGCTTTATAAATGCGTTTGAAAAGGGTATGCGAACGTGGAAAACAGAAAAATTAAAAATGTTTTTATTCGTCCAGAAAACAATTATGTACAGATCCTTTTTCAGGCCGGCATACATACACGGAGAGCTTGCGCAGGCAAACACCCCTACTCAACAATAGCTCAACCTCAGCTCCCTATTTCACACGGTTTTGTTCGAGCACTGTTATTTTCGTGAGTATTATAAATTTTTTTTTTGTTAATCCATTAGTTTATTGTATTAATTTTTTTGCTGTTTCCTTCGTGGTGTGTCTAAAACTTTCATATTACATATTTAAAAAAGGTATAAACAAGACGATGATACTGATTTTTATTATAAATGACCAACAATCAAATGTCCTTATCAGCAAACCTAAAGTTCGGGTGGTTCATTGAGTCTGAGGCCAAAGTAGCTGCAAGGAAGTTAGGAGTCGTTACAAAGGTGCGGCGGTACTTCACGTTGGGGCAGATGCTTACTCTATACAAAGCGCACGTCCAGATACATGGAGTATTGGTGCTATATATGGGCTGGCGCTGCAAAATGCCATCTTACTTAAGTAGCCAGCCTTTCGCTTTTCTGTAAGATGCATTTCGGAGATTGTGCGCAGGAATTGCACAACCTAATTCCTCCCTCTCCCTTCCACCCTCGGAAAACCAGAATTTCACCCAGTCTCCAATCTTTCGTTGTTGACTTACCACGCATTTGAACCCAACTATTTGCTACGTCATTCGTCACACGTACAGCAAAGGAGTGGAATATGTTGCCAGCATATTTCTTTCCATCCGATTACAATGGGGGTGTCTTCAAGGCAAGAGTGCAGGCTTTTGTTAAGTCATCGTGCTTCACCATCATAGGCTACATCACCACCTACCATCAGGTGGGATAGGCTAAGCGCTGGCTTAGTATAGTAAAAAAAACATAAAATAAGACTAGCTAATGTAAGGGTCCGAATGTAGCTAATATACATTCCAAACTTACGATCAGTAACAGACTTATAATGAGAATATATAAGTAGCTGCGACCAAGCTTTGTTTGGCGTTAGGAAACAAATTCTAAGAGGTGACACATATCTTCTATGTATATATCGTATCGTATATATATATAATACTATTATATTATAGATATTTACGTAGGCATATTGTATTTGGTTCCTTGGAAACAGCTCTGAAATTTTGTATTTACGTAATGTTTTATTTTCCAAGTATACGAAGATATGTGTCACCTCTTAGAATATAAAAATATATATATATACAAATTGTTCACCTAAGGTATAGGATATTGAAAATAATAATATTCCAAGGGAGGATGATCGGTAACATATAAAGTTACAATTAGGATTTTTTTTAAATTAAATTGAAGTTACAAACGAATTTCCAATCCACGTACTTGGTAGAGCCACACTGCAGCTACATTATGGTTGTAGCACGACTGGGTCGGCTCGACCGGGGAAGGACCACGCTCTCACAGAATGCCAGGGTAAAATAGCAGCTTAGTATTGCTGCGTCTCGTATGGTGAGTGAAGAGTTTACTGGAAACGAGGCATTCCGTCTTAGTCTTCAGGGGTGAAAACGCATAGGCGTTTTGATTCTTAATCGAGGATAAATGTAGATGTCTATAGGCGACAGGTGGGCTGTGTGCTCGTTTGTGACCCTTATTCTATAAAAAAGTGGCTACTGCAGCCCATAGACAGCTGCAAACTACATCAAACAGAGAAGGCTATAATGCGTTGTCACCTCTGAGGACTAAGGTGGAATATCGCACAGAACATTTAGATGTGTAAACGTAGTAAGACGTACTTACCGAGACGAACTTTTGGGCAGAAAATGCGTAAACTTTTTTATTTTGTTTTAATTCTATTTTCTCGTTATTTAAGTATTTTCATTTATTATTGTAAATATGTAGTAATTTGACTCGTTACTGGTTAAGATTTTTTTTGAGTTCATTGAATACCTAAATCATTGTTCGCTCCATAAATCGTAATTGGATTTTTTGTTGGCGCTTTGTGCCCGCAATATGCCATCATGTTGAAGTTTACGTGACGTCATATTTTATACACCTATAATCCGCTAAAGATGACGCGACCTCATTTGTTAAAATACGATTAAGTAATTTGGGCGATCTACACACAAATGAAGATACATATAATATACTTGTATATATATAGCTTGCTTAAATCCTAACCTTTTTTTTGATTTGTTGTAGGCTTTGTAGTGAAAGGGTGTTTATGTGTGTTGTATGATAGCATAACGGCTCGATAGCGCACTAACTAAGCATTTGGTTATAGCGTTTAGGGGAAGAGCAGACGTCATGTTTTTTTAAGATAAAATAAACTAAAATAAATATTCTATTATTGAATATTATTTGCCGGCACCATGGCGCAGTGACTTAGTATTTAGGTGCGGCACTGAGAGACGCAGTGTCAAATCCCGTATAGAACAAATCTTTAATTGGTCTATAAATAATTATTCCAGGTCGGGATGTTCGTCTTTGTGCAATTTATGTATATAAACCGCCTCCACGTTACAGGAGAAAATCTTAGTGTGCGGGTAATGTTAAATACAAAAAATAGCATGTTTTTCTGGTGTTATGTACAATCGTTATTGTAGCATTTAATTTCACGACATCTGCCGCGTAGACAAAATGAAAAATATTTTATGGCATCTTGAAGTCTTTTTACCACGGCACTTAATTGAGTAATTTTAGCTCAGAGGATGGGTATTACAATTTACAAGAAAATGCTGACGTATTATATTTTAAATTTTCAGTTAATGTGCATAATGTATGGTTGTAAAAGATATTATGTTTATGAATCTTGGTCTACGTCCTCCTGGCCTATTTCGACTACGATGATAAGTTGTGAATGATTTAAAAGCTAATCAATTAAGCAATGTACGTTAAAACTATACAAGCGCACGTGATAACTGATAAGTGATAACACAAAGGTAAGGCCTGCCTGCTATTACGTTTTTATGTACTGGATGACCTTTTTTACCGTCTGGAAAAAAGT
>DWHP01001754.1:0-15485 GCA_018247895.1 Parnassius honrathi | reverse complement strand
GTGCTTAGGTTCTGAAACGGCTATAAAATTAATGGAAGAGTCTTGAGAAAAATTACGACAATAAGATGTTTCAATTAATATTCACCAGCTGCAAATTAAGTGCGCATGACAAGACCTCGATAAAGACTGGAAAATGCTTACATCATTTATAATCATTGTTCCGTTAAAATCCTTTACAAGAAACCGTAGCTAAAAAATCATATTTAAGAGATGTTAACAAAAACGTGGTTACATATGACTTAAATCAAAACTTATGTGCAAAAAAAGTCCCGCCATGTTTTTTCAAAACCCCAGAAATACAAAATTTGTCAAAAAACTAGTTTAAATGCTTTATTAAAGAAAAAAAATGTACATAAAGGGTTATTATGATATCAAAGAATACATAAATGAAAATAACCCTTGGCAGGTGATCTTGGCAGGTTTAGGTGATCGACTTCATCATAAACATATTACATATTTCACTTTACAATAATTTTGTAACTGAAACTGAAATATATTTAAAAAAATAATCCCGCTGCGTTTCTTGTTGGTTCTTCCCAGGAATGAGGTATTTTCCGAACCAGTGGTAAATAAAAAAACGATAAGTATTATATAATAATCTATATTGAATAAAAATTATTTTATTTTATTTATTCTTTGCTCAGTTAATATAAAAAACTCTGCGATTGCCAGCCAGCTTGCCAAGCGTGGCTACTACAGCAAATATAGCCATGGCAATATAAATGAGGAGATCTAAGGGGAAGGTCTACGTTTAGCAGTGGACTTTAATGGGCTGTAACGGTAATGTAACAACACGTACATTTAATTCACTGCACAGTCATAGAATACAGAATAGTACCAAGGCGTCGTATAAGACATGGAGATTTTGAACTTAGATCTATAGAGAATATTTATTTTACACCGAAAGCTTCTTGTTTCTTTTTCTTCTTCTTCATGTGTGCTTCCTCTTGCTTAAATGATACACTTCAAACAGACAAGGGCCCTATGTGTGATCTTATTATATTCAACAGGAAAAAAATTGCCACTAATTTTTTTCCTGGTTTGTAATAATATTAATGCGGTTAGTTTTATAAGCTTGTAAATGAGCCTATATGAATAAAAAATAAAAATATATAGGTATTGTATAACAACACGTATATTCAATTTACCGCAACGTATTAAACATGGAGATTTTGAACTTCAATCTTTAGAGAATAATTATTTTACATCTAAAGCTTCCTGCTACATTAAATGACACACTTCAGGCATAGACAAGGGTCCTTTGTGTGATCTTATTACACTCAATAGGGACAAATATGCCACTCTATCTATATCATGTTTAGATAAAACAAACAACAGTATTTCCTCGAGTATTCCTAAAGTTGTCTCTTTGATAGTATTGTTAACAAAACTGGCTGAACTAATTTATATGTAATTCATATTGTTACTGCCTAAGACTAATTTATATGAAAATGCATTTTTGAACTTTGTGCTGTATAAAAATACTGGCCAAGAAAAAATTGCGCGCTAAAGAAAGTACGTAAAAACGAAAAATCAGAACAAAAAGAAACGAAAGGTGTCATCGCTTGCGTGCATACTTAGGTATTTCTTTCGAAATTTCAAAATTAAATTATTGCTCTAAGACGCTATCCCATCATGTTTGAAGTTTTATTGAAGTCCTTACAAATCATACATTATACTGCTCGCTATTCTATATAACTTCTATCAATTTCTTCGAATCGATCATTGGGGTTGCCTAGCCACATTCAGGATCTCCTCGTTATTCGTTAGTACGTTTGTATGTCACGAACGTTCTTCTCAGAAACTTGATAACATAATTTATTTATTTATAACTTGGCTACAGTGCCACCTATCGGGTACAGATACAAAGTAATACTTAAGTTTTATAAATACATTTATTACTTTTATTCTATCAAAAGTTCACTACTCAACGTAGGACTCCCCCAGGGATTTCTCTATAAGAGGGATCAGCCACAGTTGCCATGCAAGCCAAGAAGATGCTGCTGCCCATCTTCTCTTTTAATTTCCCCTCCAACTTGCTGTTGCGTTGGCAGCCTTTTCAAAAGAAGTGGACTATTCTATAAGGTCCGTAAGTCGTATTGGTCCGTAGAAAACATGGATTTGAAGTTTTAATATTCTTATTAAAATAGGAATGGCAAATTTATCTCGAATGATAAATTATTAATTCTACTAGGGTTGTTACGCGATCGCTTCTCTGTTAACCAGTACGGAGACCAAAAGGATTTTAGTTAGGCTATATTGTAAAGAAGCGATTGAATCATTCGTGCTAACCAAGGAAAAGGCAATTTCTATTTCAAGTAATATGAGAATAATGTCGTTACAATTCTTGAACTAGTTGTCCCGTTGCGTCACCACTATCGTTGTTAGAAGAACTCGATAATGCTAGGCAATAAATTAAAAGGCAGGCGCACGAGTTACCTAAACTTCTGTAGCTTCAATTTATCTACACCATATGTAATATTAACCAGCGATCTGCCCCGGCTTTGCCTGGATAGAATTAATTTATGGTTGTAATGGTTATGGTTATATTGGTAATATTAATTTATGGTTATTTAGATTTAAGATAGTCAAAAATCGTTAATTTTATCAATTCTTCATTTTTCTTAAAACTACAAATTTTTCGGATAAAATGCAACCGGGATCCATTTTCGCATTGCTCTCTATCTGTCCGTGACGTTTCATCGTAATCGATTTAGCTCTCCAAAGATTAGCCTGGATAGATGGAGAGACAGAAATTTGGAAAATGATTATTTGGCGCGTAGCTTGTGAGTATACTGTCTCTCTTATCGCTTTCTGACTGGTTATGATCGTACAGTGACGGTGTAAGCATATTCATCTCGTAGGTGTTTTAAGAGGCGACAGGGGTAAACTAATCAGAGGATGGGCAGCAGCGTCTCCTTAATCATCATTATATCCCTTCACAAGTCCACAGCTCAACATAGGCTTTCCCTTAAGGAATGCCACAAAGCACGGTCCTGAGCCACCTGCATCTATCGACCTCCAGCACATCTTACCAGGTCGTTACTCCAGCGGGGGATCGCTCTACTCTTCGCCTACCAGTACGAGGCTGCCACTTGAAAACGTTTTCTCCCCATTGATTTTCGGTTCTTCGAGCTATATGGCTGGCTTATTGCTACTTCAGGTTACTAATCCGTTGGGCTGTGTCGGTCTCTCTGACTCTACTGCAGATATCCTAATTTATAAGTATATCATGCAGAGAAATCCCGAGCATAGCTCGCTGAGTGACCTTGTGCGTCCTCACACGTCCAGCAGTGAAAGACCACGTATCAGATTCATAAGTCATCACTTGTAATACACACTGATTGTAAAATATCGTTTTCGGGTTTTGAGGTACACCTGACAAGAATATATGTCGTAATTTCACGAACGGTGTCCAGTCGAGATGAATACGTGGATTGATCCCTCGGTTGAAGTTGCACTTACTTAGTGGACTATTGCCCTAGGTAAACATACTCGTCAACTTAGAGCTTAGTGTTCCCAACAGCTACCGGCATAGGTGTGATATGGACGTTACATATAATTTATTTATTAATTATGTATTACACAATTATAACATCATTACAGTTATTAAACCTGTATATGCTATATCTAACCTAAATATAAGAAAACTACTGACTAATAAATAATGATATCTAGTAATAAATCTATCAACTTGATGGTAAAATAAAATACTGATTTATTTATGATTAACATTACAATTTTCAACGCATTTGTACGCTGCAGTTATGAATTTCGTCGCACTACATGCAAATATGTCGATATCCTGTGAGATGATATTAACATAGTGTATAACACGTGACAATGGTGCATTCTGAAGCAACTTCGTCCTAGCAGCGGGCACGAGGAGTAACGGAGGACGACGACGAAAACACACGTAATTATTAGGCATTCGCAGCTTTAACGCAGCGAGCACACCTGGGTGATATATCCATCCACGTATTCATATTCATATTATTTATTGCATCCATAATGTTACAGTTAAGGTGTTAAGAACATAACATAACGAAATACTTTCCACACATATTTAATAAGCGTGATGTCTCTTCTCACACTCAGGCAGCTGTAACCAACCATCCCCAGTACAGATTCGAATACATCAGTGGAAAACAAGGATAGATTCCGTATTTTGAATTTTTTTGACCATGACACTATACTTGCATTCATGTGGATTCCAAATACTTGCGTTCGTTTCAAGTTGACTTCTTACGAGAGCGTTATATAATATTTTAATAGTAAATAAATTCTGAAAATCCCGGCACTGCCTTAATATAAAGCCGAGACTCCTAAAAGCTTTTTTACAAATATTTAATATGTGCTTACGAAAATTAAGTTCCGGGACAATCTCAACGCCTAAGTCTCTATTATATGTAACGCCCAGGATTACTAGGCCGTTCATTTCATAAGCATACTTCTGAGTGGCTTTTGCACGACCATAGCTCATGGTACGACATTTATTTACATTGAAATTCAATTTGTTTTCCATTCCCCACTATGCCTATCAGTCAATGTCTCCTTGCAGACTTTGGCAGTCAGAAGCATTGTTTACTTTCAAAAAAAATTTGAGATTATCGGCAAATAGCAAACACTGCGCCTCTTTAACGACCAAAGGAAGATCATTAAACATTAATATAAATAATAAAGGGCCAAGATTACTCCCTTGACTCACTCCAGAATAAGTACAATACGGCTGCGATTCAAAACCTGCGAAATCTACGTATTGTTGACGTCCACTCAGATAATTCGCAAAGAAATCTAGTAAGCTACGTGTAAAACCTAACTCCGCAAGCTTTACCAACAAGATATCGCTATCAACGGTATCGAAGGCTTTTCGAAAATCGAAATATGCGGTGTCCACCTGGCTCCCAGCATTCACTACTGGCACTACATAATTTATAAAAAAAGACAGTAAATTACTCCCAGTACTTCGACCTGGCCGAAAACGTTGAGCATGCTTCTCTCCATGCTGTGTTTACACGTCTCTAGTTTGCGCAGATTTTGTTTCGTAACTCCATGGCTGACCTCCATATGTCAAAATGGGGGTAAAAAATACATGATTCAAATTCTTTTTTCTCTTAGATTTGAGTAGTATTTGTGAGTTTTTGACAATTAATTTTAGGGACCAATATTTTTCCATGCTAACTATACTCTGTTGTTTATTTCCTTTGTTGTAAGATCTTTTGGTGATACTATCTGTTCGAGTTATGTATATTCTCAAACATATTGTATTTTTGTGCAAAAATAGAATATGTTTACTGTAGGAATTTTATCCATCCAGGTTTGACATTACTTTAGTTTTTGTAGCGTTCATTGAAAGTCCAACTCTGTCGCTTTCGTAAACAAGTTGTTCAAGCATCCCTTGCAGGCCTTTTGGATCTTCTGAAATTAGAATTAAATCGTCTGCAAGACTTATATGGTTTAGTTTGATTCCTTTGATGTTTCGTCCATATTTTATCCATTCGAGGCGTCTAAATATGTATTCAAGCACTTCCGTAATAAGTTTGGGTGATCGTGGATCTCCCTGCCTGACCCCTCTCTTTATAGGGAAGTGATCTCTCACTTTTTCTGTTCGTATTTTTGATTTCATGTTCTTGTTTATGTTGCTAATTAGTTTTATATATTTATTCTCAACTCCCTATGTTGCTGGCTCTTCCCATATTCTTGTGTGTTTTAAAGATTCAAATGCTTCGTTATAATCCACATATGATAAATAATAATGAATGCCGTATTCATTCCATTTCTCTATACTTTGTCTTATGGTGCATATGTGGTCGATTGTTGAAAAATCACTTCGAAAATCTGCTTGCTCTCTGGGCTGGTAGTATTTTAGAAAATATTTTGTAGACGTTAGGCATGAGGCTAATGGGTCTGTAGTTGGCTATTTTATCTTTCTTTCTTTTTTTATGAACCAGTACTAGGGTCGACGTAGTCCATTGATGAGGTATATATTCTGTGACGAAAATTTCATTAGATATGCAGTCTTCCCCCAGTGCTTTACCTCTTTCTTGTGATTGGATTACCTTATCTATTTCTTCTTTCAGTGTATTTGGGATTTCTTCATTTCTATTTATATCATGTTCAATTAGTAGGTGGTTTCCTTCTGGTCTTCTGTAGTCACTATATAACTCGCGTTAGTAATCCTTGGCTACGTCTAATATTTCGATTCTATTTGTATCGTTTTTCTAATCTTTATGGTGTGTCATATTGTCTATCCAATTTGTATTTTCTCTTAGCTCATCCCATGCCTTCTTCACTCCTCCCAATTTTTCTATGTGTTAGTTATTATACATTTATATTGGCAACACTGATTATAGAATCTATGGTCTGAGTGCCTTTGACGGATGTTAATATGTAGCAAGCAAATGTGTAGTATCTTTTTATTGTGTTGTGTGTGTTTTTGAAGATTGTCGTTAAGTTAATAAAAGTTAAGTCATGTAAAGCTGTAAAGGTGATTAATAAAAGTATGAATATATATATAAAGAAGGAAGTTTCTTTAATCAATTACATTAACATGGTAGCAGAGCGTGGCTACAAAGAATAACAAGTGAAAAGTTATACGAGAATTTCAATAAAATTAATGCGTATAAAGAGACTAAAAGTAGTGGTATAAATATTCCAATTTTCGATGGATAAGATTATAGCTAGTGGAAAATAAGAAAGCTTAAATTTTTACAACCAAAAAAGTGCAAGGATGTAGTAACGAGAGTGAAAATTGAAACCGACGACGAAAATTGGGATGAACGGGATCTTAAGGCAATAAATTACATTTATAGTGCAATAACAAACAAACAGCTAGAATATATAAGTAAACTAGATACAGCTTATGAGGTTATCCAAAAGTTTAATGAGATGTACCTAAAGAAGTCAACAGCTTTACAAATTGTGTGCCAACCTCGAAAGTATCAAATTAAAAAAATATTCAGAGGTAACTTTATCCTTTGATGACTTTGAGGAAGTTATAAACCAGCTAAAACAAGCAGTTGCAGCAGTATCAGAACAGGAAAAATTGAATTACATGTTAAAAGCATTACCAGAAAATCACAGTTATATTGGTGATTTAATAGATGTTTTGTCAGAAGGCGAGAGAACTGTTGACTACCTCAAGAGCAAGATAAAATTAAAAAGGGTAGAGAATGCGAATGGCGCGACAAATGATTCATCAAATTTTTTAAGCAAAAGCCAGGATGTTATATCAGAATAATTTAAACTGTTTTGGCTGTGGGCAGTCTGGACATATTAAAAGAGATTGTCGATACGGAAATGTAGCCCGTGGTCGAGGTCGTGAATCTTTCGGAAATGTAAACCATGGTCGAGGTTATGGATTATATGGTCATTATGCCAGAATTTTTTATAGATGACGAGGAAATTGTCATTATACAAGTCATGAGAGTCAAGGTAATAGTTTTCATACTACCATTGCAAATAACACTTACACAACAAGCGAAAATGACAAGCCAAGTGAAGGTCAAATAGAATGGTTACTTGATAGTGGATGTACAGATCATATCATTGACACTGATGAGTAGTTTGATACCTACGAGACATTAAAAACACCTGTAAAAGTGAAAATTGGTAATTGAACAATATTAGAAGCTACGAAGGTCGGTATTATTACAACTTGGTTCTTAGTTTATGGAAAAAATCTGAAGTGACGTTGATAAAAGTATTTTTTATGTAGAATAGAGGACGCAGAACCGGTCCATGTCTAAAAACTGGGTTATTCGGTTCCGGGTTCGTACAGAACCGGGTACCCGATTCTTTTCGGTTCTTAATAGTAAAAAAATTCCTTAGGGCAAAATAAAACTATATTAATTTGGTGCTAATGATGATAGTGATGTGTATTTAATCAATTAAGTGTGTTACAATGGTAAAAAGTTACAATTCTAATTACGTAGACCGCACTGAAAGTTTTGCGTAACTTATTAATTAAACAAGTTATAAGCTTATAAGCATATAAATATATTCATTGTTTTTCGAAGTATTCTCCTCTATATTTTAAGCAGTTTTTCATACATTCGAATAATTTTTCAAAACAATATGACCATTGGTCTGGTGGCATGTTTTCAACGTGCTGATTGAACGCCGTCACTGCCTATTCTGAACTTGTAAAAGTGAAGCCTCTCATCAAATATTTAATTTTAGGAAAAACAAAGAAATCACAGGGTGCAAGGTCCGGACTGTGTGCTGGATGGGTCACGAGTTATATTTTTTCAGAAGCCAAAAATGTTTTTGTTTTATTGGCGGTGTGTGAAAAAGCATTGTCGTTGTGCAAGAAGATGCAGATTCTCGGTCTTCTTTCTCGTACTTTTTCAATAACAGCGGGTAAACAAATGGTGGTGTACCACTCGGTATTAACACTTCTTTGATCTTTAAGTAGGACTGTGTCAACGGAACAATGCAATCATTTTTTTTCGACGTTCCTCACCTGCTTCAATTTTGTCGATTTGTTCTCGCTATCAAACACCCGTTCACAAGTTTGTTGTTTTTTCTCTGGTTCAAAACAATAAATCCAAGTTTTATCTCCTGTGACGATGTCGTATACAGTATTAGAATGCCCATGGTCGTACCAAAGTAACATATTTTGCACCAATCCACACGAGCCTGTTTTTGTTCTGAAGGGGAAATCCAACGACAACAAAGTTTTCTAGCTTTTAATTCTTCATATAGAATTTTTTGTATTTGACTAATCACTCATCAATTCCCAAATGTCCCCGAGTCGTCTCATAGGTGATGCGTCTGTTTTCTTTAAATAGCTTCTTCACAGTGGCAACATTTTCCTCAGTGGTCGCAGTTGCGGGCCGTCCTCGCTTAAATTCGGTACACCCTCCCTCCCAAAAGCATTTTGAATGCGAACGGCACAATCTTACGGAGAAAGAGCACTTTAAAATCATAAAATATCATCGTTATAAAATCTATTCCCGTTAATTCAATTTTCACTGCGAATTACGATATTCAAAGTGCGATAAAAACCAAATGACAGATGATTCCCCGCCTATTTTTTTTAACTTAGCAGACTTGTGTGTAAAAAAAAATCATCCGAAATTCAAACAGTTCTGAGAAACCAGAAGTGCAAAACTTTCAGTGTGCCCCGTGTATTATAAAATCATCTATTTATGAAACAACAAAAAAAAATCAGTTTGTCTTCTAACCTTCATACAAATAAAATTTAGAAAATCAATTCAAAGAATTAACGAACGAAATAAAATCAATGCAACAAAATCAACGAGATTTATTTTCTCACAGTCTCAGGATTCTGTGGTAATAATAAAAAAATCAACACTTTCTTACTCTCTTTTTCTTATAAAATAAAACAAACAAAAATAATTAGATTTAGTCACTAGCAACACTTAATACTTATTTTAGTGATGAACGTAACATAAGAGTCAAATAAAAAATAGCTTAAATTTACCCCATTGTACAAGAACCGGGTAGAACCGGGTATCATAATTTTGGACCCGGTTCTTTTAGCTAACAAGGAACCGGGTATACCCGATTTTTTACGAACTGGGTAGAACCGGGTGCATGCTCTAATGTAAAAGAAATGAAAGCAAACTTGTCGAGTTACTCGAAAATTACAGACAAACATTCAATTGTTTCAAGAGGAAGATTGTCAAAAATTTACAACACTAATAGAAAGATTATAGCAGTTGCAATTAAGGATGAGACTCTATAGGATGAATAGCTATATGACTCAAAAAACATTGCAAGTGAATGCGAGTAAAAGTAATATACCTTAAAAAGAAAAACTACACCGCACATTGGGACATATTAATTTTAATAAATTGGAATGAATGTGTAAAAATGAGATATTGGAAAGATTACCTAAAGAAATTGAACCTGATTATTTAAAGCGCTCAACCTGTATCAAAAACAAAATGCATAACTTACCAGTTCATAATAATCGAAGAAGAGCAGAGGAGATATTAGAGATTGTGCATACAGATTTAAATGGGCCACATCAGAATACAGGAAAAAAATATTTTTTGAGCTTCATATATGACTACAGCAAATTAGTTAAAGTTTACTGTGTTAAGACAAAAGATGAGGTACATGATTACTTAGTGCAATATGCAAATGAAATACAAAACTTAATAGGAAAAATAATAAAGGAACTGAAATGTGACAAAGGGAAGGAATACATGAATGCAAGAGTTTTACAGTTTGCGAAAGAAAAGGGAATAATATATATAGTAATAAAAACTTGTCCAGCAAATGTTAATGAATTAAATGGATCTGCAGAGAGATACAATAGATCGCTAATGGACATGGCCAGATGTCTTTTATGAGAAGGTAGAGAGAAAATTTTGGCCAGAAGCCAGAAGTAATTACAATTAAAAACAGGTCACTGACTAATACTATTGAGAAAAAAACACCATATAAAATATTTTTTAAAAGAAAGCCATCACCTAAAAATTTAAAAATGTATGGAAGTAAAGTGTTTGTAAGAATTACAGAAGAAAGGCGAAAGGCCTAAGGACAAAAGGGTAATTGGTATGAAGTGAGTATACAAAAAATGAATGAAAGTGAATATAAAGCCAGGTTAGTGGTAAGAGGTTTCCAACAAACTGATTGTATTGATGATACTTATTATCCTGTTTACATAATGATTTCTTATATTTAGGCGAACACTACACATTGATTAAAACTACCTTTACTACTTTTTTCCGGGAAGTCTGCAGTTTGCGATCACATCCTAAATGGCCCAACCATTACACCAGATTTGATAGACCGCAAATCCTCACGAAAGAACATCGATTCCTACCAAGGATGATACGTGAGGTTTTTGAAATTAAAAAACATCCTAATTTCAATAGAGAAGGAGGCTGGGTACCACCACCTGCTTGGGACCCTATTATTAATAAAATTAAAACCAAACCCAAGCATACCACTGCAAGGCTTCAAAACACAGTCCATTCTGCGTAGATCGGACCAAAGACAATAATTAAAAAGCTGAAGGTACTCCGGGTGAACTTTGACATCGGGACGTCAGTCACCTCAGTCCCCCGTGACCATGGGTGCTGGGAAGCACACAAAACGTCGGGTATTAAAAATAAAATAAGTAAAACGCGATAAAATCCGTAAAAGTAGTTTTAATCAAAGTATATTTAATTTTTTTTTTAACTTTATATTCGGCGGGAATTTGATTCGCATGAAAAATGGAGAAACTCGAACTTGCGATTAATAAATATGGCCACCTGAAAAAAGTTTCTACAACAACTGTTTTTGAAGCATTGCATTCTTTTTTAACAGACAATGTGCCATCTTATTCTACAGTCGCACACTGGTGAGTTGAATTTAAACGCAGCGTTAGACACTCGATGTGGCTAACATCAGCCGCTACTCATACGCCAGAAAACTTTTATTTTTGAACATTCCACTTATTTAAAAGCCTATCTTAAAATTCAAAAAACTGTCCACGCACTTGGTTCTTCGAATGTTAATCATAGATAAAACGTAGGTATAATATTTTTATCTGGAGACGAAAAACCAATGCAAGGTGGGAAAAAGACCGTTTGGCCCAACAGCCAAGAGATTCAAAGTTTCAGCGTCCGTTGGAAAAATAATGATAATATCTTTTAGGATACGGAAGGTATAATTAATGATCGACTATTTAAGTAAAGGGGAGATAATAATCGAAGATTATTACGTATCATTAATCAAATAAACTATGCGAAGAACTGAAGAATACACGTCGAGGAAAATTGCCTGCTGGAGAGCTTTTTCATCATGATAATGCTCCTGACTATCGATCTTAGGTTGCTGGTGCTGCCATCCGAACTGCTGTTGCTTTCGGTTGATGCAGCACTCACCATATTCTCTAGACCTAACTCCAAGTGATTTTCACCTTTTTACTCACCTAAAATGCACTTGCGTGGTATAAAATTCGACCGCGATAGTGCTTTGTAGAGGCCTATTTCTCGAGGCCCAAACCTTTTTTCCAAGGGAATTAATCAACTTGCACAACACCATCCAAGGTGTACTAACTCGAAAGGCTTTAAAGTAAAATAAAGTTACTGCCTATATACGTCCCACTGCTGGGCACATGCCTCCCCTCATTTCTGAGAGGGTTTAACCGATAGGCAATTAATATTGAAAAAATTAATTATCCTAGACTTTCATTGCGTCCCCAAAAACTTATTGACCAACCAACTTAGAAAAAGGCTTTACTTAAAATTACTACCTATTTTAAGTATGTGTACGTATTTTGTATTCTATTCCATTACAACCAATAAAAGTCCACTGTCGAACGGGAATCATCCCGTCTCTTATGACACAAGAGGCGACAGAAGAAAATTGGTGATTGTGGATGTTATTACCCCGCCACTACACGGGGTACTTTATCTTACGTAAAGATTATATCAATATGAGATTTTAAGCGTACCGTTATAGATTGATTAAGATCTATGACACGACACTGCAAGCCGCATGGCACGAATCCGGCATGGGAGAAATGTTTATTACATATAGCCTATAAATAAATGTTCCTGGTTTGTCCATGTATAATTTATGTACGCGAAATCACTCAAAAGGAAAATTGTAATGTCGGTTAATTTTTTATAAGGAAGTGTAAAGTGCTATTCTCTTCATTACATTACAGTATTCTGAAATTTTATTTGACCAAAAATAAAGATATATGTCTCTAGAACCTATATTATGTCAATTTTGGTGAGCACTTTAAGTGTACAGATTAAAAACGATTTTATATTATGTTAAAAAATTGACATCCATATTTATATTTTCGTGTGTGCTTTTATTTAAAAAAGAAAAAGTCGCTCAAGCTAGTACAGAAAATGGTACCGACAAATCACTTCTAAGAAATTTTGTGTCGAAATCTATGTCACTTGATTTATTAGATTTTAGTGGAGTATCTCGCAACGTACTTTTACAAAATCTTTCAAGTCGATATTTTATAGTGTTTAATGTGCATTTTCCGCATTATATAAATTATTTAACTTTCAACTGGTCAAACATTTTACGAACTATGTTGGATTCAGTACTTTTTAGTACCGATTCTTTTTGGAGTGCGTAAACATGCATACATCTTCTAGAGGAATTGTTTATAGTAATAACTAGCGAGCATGTTTGTTTGGACAAACCTTCACATTGGCATTTCTCCGTACTAGCACTACTAATGGCTACTAACTTGACCAAAATCCTCGCTGTAGTCGGCCAGTCTCTATCATATATTTTTAAATAATACGGGTAACGATGAAGAACGAGCACACAACCTTCTTGACAACAAATGACCCACAGACACCTACGTTTTTTCTCGATTAATTATCCAGAGAGACCAGTTGCGTGGTGATTACTGAGTAATAAGGCGGAATTTACCGTTACCATAATTTGCTTTCAATGAGAGCATGTTCCTTCCCCAGTGGACCCAACACAAATGTGCATTGTTCATAAGACATCCGAAGCGTTGTATGTTATCAAGTAGTCAAGCAGCAAAGCATTTTTTGCTTCATTCCCATTTGAAAGTAATTAAAAGTCGTTTTATTGATCTCAGATATGATAACGTGTTGTTACGTCTTATTTGTTTGAACTCGGTTGATTAATGTCCATTAACAGCACTAGCTATTAAAAATATATGCGTATTATGATGTGTATATAAATTAAATGTTGATAACTAAAACCAAACTGCGTTTATGAAAACAGACTACAGTGTCAATTTTTTGAATCATTTTTGTTAACAAATTTATTGTAAAAGTGTTGTGAGCTAGCCACGCTGCAGCTATATTATGGCTGCGGCACGAATGGACTGGCTCGACCAAGGAAGGATCACGATATTACAAAATACCGGCGTAAAATAGCATTTCAACGCTGTTGTGTTTTGAATGGATATGGTAGAGAACCGGAGACCTTACTATAAACGAAGCTTTTCAACTTGTCTTCAGGCGCGGCAACGCATCTGCAATTTGATTCCTAAACGGGAATAGATGTAGATGTTTATGGGCCACAGTATTCACTTAAAGTATTACTGTATTCACTTATATTCACCGTAAAGTGGACTGTGTGCTCGTTTGCTATCCTTATTCTTTAAGAAAAAAACTTACTTTATAGAAATTTTCAATTTTGCAGCGTACTTTCTTGTAATAATGAAATAAGTTCCAATAATGTAATTCTAATAATAAGTGTGTATGGTTGTCTTGTAGTTTTACCCTAAAATCACCTCTATTTTACTGTTACAACCTATTATTGTTCACTGCTGCACATCGGTCTCCCCCGTAGGTTAGTTAGGTTAGGTTAGGGGTATATTTGCCATAGTTGTCACGCTTAGCAAGCGGGTTAGATACCACAGTATTTTTTTTATTCGTTATTATGAAGACGCTGCTGCCCATCTCCTGATTTATTTCCCTCTGTCGACTATTATGACACCCACGGGATGATATGGGATACTTACACCGCCTATGAGAAAAACATTTTTCTTCAGAGTACTTGCTGCATATAGTCGAACATTTCCTTTTGGAACCCATCCTTCTTTTATTATTTTCAACCATTTTTCTCGAACATCAATATTTTGTGAAAATCTTGCACAGCATCCACTTGGAATTTGGTAAACTGCGTGCTCGTTTGTTATCCCATTTCTTGTAAAAATAATTTTTTCATACGATTTGAAGAATATTCAGCTACGGAACTTTCGAAATTAAAACAATATAACTAAGTTTAATAAGGTGGCATGCAAAGCGTACTTTAGCCAGTTAAGTACATTTCGATAGGATGTTATCGGTAATGTCCATCTCTACAATAGTAAAGTTTAAATTAGCTGAATTTCACGTATTTGTAATTATTTTAAATTAAATTGCCTTACATTTACATGATTATTAATGCAAATTGTGATAATTTTGCCTATCCATTTAAGTAAAAATTGTTAGCTGCTCTAAAACACAGCATTTACACGACTGAACTTTTCAATCGTACGTCTACGGGTTAAATTTATAATAATGTGAGACTTTTTCTGAAGTGAGATATGTTTAGGTACTAAGCACCTGGCTATAATTAATTACGTCTATTAAACAGAAAATTTCACTTTGCAATTTGAGATTTCGAAAATAAAAGCGGAATTTGTTTTGTTCACGACACGCCTCTTTCTCGATCTTACATACGAGTACACTATGGTCTTTCCCTTTTGAATTACCATTTTATGCTAACGTTAGTTTACAAACAATCTATGTTAAGAAGTATATAGATTCAATTATTACTGCAATATATTACGTCAGTTTTCTGTACTAAAAATAACTTACGGCTAAAGCTTTTTTTATTAAACTTTTGTTTGAATGTTCAATAATTTGTTTGAACGTATTTAATTAATAAATTTAACTACTAAATAGCATAACTTTATTTAATCTTTGTTTTCTGTAAATTCTTGATAGCTGTAAAAGAATATGTACAGAATATACGTAATCGTGTATATTACAAGAATGCAGTTCTTTTATGTTTGGCATAGA
>DWHP01001753.1:0-15488 GCA_018247895.1 Parnassius honrathi | reverse complement strand
GTCTAATATCGGCACAAGTGGTACACTGTTGCAGTGTAAGCACATACACGACCGAGTTACTCGTCTGGGTGGTTCTGACCGTCACGCCATCGGCCGACAAAATCAGATTTAGTGTAAACGTACCGTCAGACTTTATAAATGCTGGTGGAAAGTTCTTTGAAAATATGCATCAGAAATGAGAACCACAGAACTTTTTGTTAGTTTCGCATAAACTTACTAAGTAGCCCATGTACATCTTAATATATATTATAATATATGTATATTGGACTCCTAAACTACTTAACCGATTGTAATCAAATTTGCACACCGTGTGCAGTTTGGTCTAACTTGAGATATAGGGTAGTTTTTTTTTTGTCTATGAGTGACCCACAATTTTCTTTTTTTGCTAATTTAAGGATATTTAATAGGACATGAAAGAGAAAAGGGCAGAACAACGTCTGCCTGGTAAGCTAGTACATAGTATAAATCTTAGATGCATTTTCGGATATAAAAGGACTACTAAGTTACCTTTTCATCACATGCCAACCTCGCCCTAAACGTACGTAATACACCTTGCTAATCGGCAGACAAAGCGCCGGCGATCGACTGATGTCGAATAGTCCATCCAAAATAGCTCAAACAGAAGATACTACTGACTTTGAAAACTTTTACTACCTACTTTGAAAATTACTTTCTGTGCAATGGTAGATAATGGGAGCAGACTTCAATCGTAGCTAATTTTATAGTTAAGTCACATTAAATTTTATTACTTTTCTTACACCTAAACAATTAAAGTCTTTAGTTTTTCAAACGACCATAAATTCCCGTGTTTTTGTTCGTCTGTCTATTAAAAACCGATAAAACTTATCGACACCCGTGCCATAAACATTAAGAAATCCCGCTTCAGAAGTCGAAAATCGAATTTCTGATAATTGCCGACCGGTAGTGAATTCGCAAGTTGACACGTGGTTAAAGCCAGATGGCTTATCACCTGCTCTCCGTCTCCAGACGAATTTTTGTTAGGGTTGCTACACACAAGATTCAAGAAAATTACCCTAAAATGCAGGGCTTTGTTTTACCTTTACTATTGAATTTGCATAAATATATTCTTTATGCGTTGTCCTAGCTTTTTCAACAAATGTTTTAGAAAAATTTAAGAAGTTAGATCATGGCAACCTGTTAACAAAGCATTAAGACAATCAAGCCTAACTTAGTACGATATATAAAGATTTTGTAAAAAGTGGTATTGCTGATAACCCTAACACAGTCTGAGCTCTGCGATCGCGACTTGCCGGAACTCGATTGTCCGGGGCCACATTCTTTGGGAATGCATTCCCATCACTACAAACAACATACGTACCGGCCATTGACATTAAAATATTCGATTTTTGAATTTAAATTTGTGAATAGTGCATTTTTATGCATTTGCGTTGTTGCCTTTAGTTTTGTTTAGTGTTCATTTGTATTAGCTGACTTAAAAGGCGGAGGTTTGCAATTGGACTGTGTTATATTTCTTATGCGATATTTTCGTCAATTGGAAACCGATTTAACTATTCTTTTTTTTTATTAAATAAATTATACTAGGGGTGATCTCATATAAATTTGAACATAATATAATTTCCACTCCTAAGGGTTGAAATATAGGGCATGAAGTTGTCCTCAATCCACTCGAAAGGGTCGAAAAATTCAACTTTGAAAAGAGGTAGTTCTATTTTTTAAGGGGTCTATACACTATGTCTTATATTTGTTTTTAGTTTTTTGAAGTCTGTTTTTACTTTATATTAAAAAAAAATAACGTTGTGTCAGTTTAAGAGGCAGCAGGCCTGCTGTACACCTTGTTTAATTTATATTGGGAACTGAAGCGGGTACCGAAAGACTGGTTTAGAGCAGTTTTAGTCCCAATATTTAAAGGAAAAGGCTAATAGTACCGCTAGTACTTCTGTAAAACTACCTTGGTATCAGCTTGCTACATTGTGGCTGTATGCCAAATTGTTAATTGAAAGAGTTATGTAAGAAACTAATGGAAATATTTAG
This sequence comes from Parnassius honrathi, assembly GCA_018247895.1. Taxonomy (NCBI): domain Eukaryota; kingdom Metazoa; phylum Arthropoda; class Insecta; order Lepidoptera; family Papilionidae; genus Parnassius; species Parnassius honrathi. The sequence goes on along the minus strand of DWHP01001753.1, from coordinate 13,475 downwards.
GATGTGCAAGCTGGATTTTCAAATAGAATGGAGTGTACAGATCAATTCCTTTTCGTACGCGTGATCGCGGAGAAGTTTTAGGCCAAATACCAGAAAGTTTATTGTGCGTTCATGGACTTGGAAAAGGCTTACGACAGCGTGGATAGGAATGTGTTATGGGAAACACTGAATCATTTGGGTTGAGCGCTGGTTTGATACAGGTATTAAGGTCTCTTTATATGCATGACTCTAGTGATTGTGTCCGGATCAACGGGGTATACTCGAACTGGTTTGGCATCCAAAAAGGTGTCAGACGGGGCTGTGTAGCTTCTCCGTGGCTGTTCAACCTATTTATGGACAGTTACTTAGAAACTTTGAAAGGTGGAAAATGTGGGTTAAGAATGGATGAGTTAACAGTCAAATAAATGCTTTTTGTACGCCGATGATCAAGTCATATTTTCATCGTCGGTAGCCGAGTTGAAAATGATGATTACGTTAATGAAATGACCATTCAAAGAAAGGAATGAAAGTGAACGCAATTAAGACGAAACTGATGGTTTTTGAAAAAGAAGAAAGTAAACTTTTATTAAATAAGAATAACAGGGGAGTTGATTGAGCAAGTGAATAAGGTTGTGTATTTGGGTTGTGTATTTAGCAGGGATAGTAGATATGATAAGGATAAAGAATGTCGAGTGCACGCGAATAAAGCGAATGGGGCTCTACAGCTCTACACTCTAATATAAAAATGTGTCAAAAAGGCACGTGTGGCAATTTATAATGATGTTATCATTACAGCCCTTTAGCCTATGTTCAGCAGTGGACTTGCCACTGCTGAACATAGGCCTCCCCGAAGGAATGCCACAAAGCACGGTCCTGACCCACCTGCATCCATCGACCTCCTGCATGTCTTACCAGGTTGTTACTCCGTCTAGTGGGGGGTCGTTCTATACTACTGCTGTGTTAGTCCCTACATTAATCTATGAACGTGGGGTGTGGCAGAAGAAACACGAGAGTAGAATAAATGATGTAGAAATGCGGTCGTTAAGGAGTATGCTAGAGCAAAATCTGAAGGATAGGGTGAGAAATTGTGTGATAAGATAAAAGTGTGGCTTGTAAGATAATATTGTGACCAGGATTAAGAAAGTAATGCTTCGGTGGTGTGGTTTGGTCATCTAGAAAGAATGAACGAGGAAAGAGTGACAAACAAATTTATATTGCAGATGTGAACGATAGAATGGGGAAAAAAATGGGCCAGGTTAGGAGTGCCCTTAACCGACGATCATGTATTCGGAGATATATGGATGTAAAGAAGGCGAGAGAGGTGTGTCAGGATCATGCCAAATGGAAGTCCGTAGTCTCCGTCTACTCCTCTGTGTGGCGGGCGTGTTTATGGTTTATATTCAAGGTAAAGCGAACTAAATATCTGACATGTGACGGAAAAAACCTTAGTAATGAGAGTATCAAACAATACACTGGCAACTAATTTTCTGGCGCTAGGAACGATGACCTCATACAATGAACGCAATCGTCTGGGGGCCTCTCGTTCAATCTGTTCCACATACGACGTCCTCATATCTGTACCAGTTCGCTACAAGCTACAAGACAAATTAATATCAAATAAATTACGATTTGTTATTGAGAACCAAATGTTACATAAACATAAAAACCGGCTTTATTACACACTCGCCACAATGTACATAAAAGCGATCCAATAAAAACGATCTATAGTATATTAGGGTTATTAAGCTAAAATTTGAGTGAAATTGATCACCGCGTCCGTCCGTCATCCAAACCATTCGATAGTGAAAGACAGAAGAAATAAAGTAATAAACTATTTGCTTCTACAAAACGATATAATATTATATGGACATCAAATGTACCGGAAATTAGTATACAATAAATAATTTATTGAATAACAGCAACGAAAAGGCTACTAATCGCATTTTGTGGCAGCAGTATAGCTACAGCGCTGTTATTCTATTGTTTTGAGTTGTGCAATATTATATATCCTATTCTTATATCCTACTATTTAATTTTATTCTAGCTGTAATAATACATTTAAACCTAACCGCGTAAAATAATTTACTAAAAAAAGCAAATTTTTATACCCTGTGTCACTTCCACAATTGAGATGAATTGAACGATACCTACATGCTAAAATCCATCTAGCAGCTTAGGCTACAGAGCGTGCTAAAGAAATGGTCATACATATGTACATACTCTCGAAAAACATTACTCCTCTGCTAGGGCAGACCATTTTTACTGGAAACGAGGCATTCGATCTTAGTCCTCAGGGGTGACAACGCATCTGCGTTTTGATTCTTAATCGAGGGTAAATGTAGATATCTATGACCACAGCATTCAATTACCATCAGGTGGGCTGTGTGCTCGTTTGTCACTCTTATTCTATACAAAAAGGTAGTCGGGTAAAAAAAATTAAAACTTCGTTACTTCGAAAGTAACTCTTTGGATATGAATTATTGTATTTTAATCACGATTTACTTTAAAAGAATCCGGCTACAGTACTCTATTATTGGCTAATAACATGGCACGTATATCAGAATGCATTTCAAGCTAACACGATGCACTGTGGGTGATGAATCCGCACTTCAAAGTCCGTCAAGCCGCATAGGCTGCAGGGCACGGAGGAACGTTAAAATAGATAATACACGCTTTAAAAATTATAAATTTATGCATACCTACGCACATTAAATAATTTCTATTTGCGTAAAACATGTTGTTAACAAGTAAAACTAGGCTTTTCTAAGTCCTCAGGGGTGACAATGCATCTGCATTTTTATTCTTAATCGAGGATAAATGTAGATGTCTATGGCCACAGCATTCAATTACCATCAGGTGGGCTGTGTGCTCCTTTGTCACCCTTATTCTATTTTTTTAACACGTAAAACGTGGTATTAATGTTGTTAACATATAAAACCAGCGCTCATGATTTGCTTATTTTACATAGCATTCAGATGCTTTTTTAAAACAATTTCAAATATTTTCTGAGATATTTGAATTACAATAAATAGTCGCATAATTTTATTAAAGATACACATATAGAGAAATAATTTAATAATAGTAACTATGTAGTGACATATAAGATATATTAAACTATATTAATAAATATTGTTCAATGTAATCAATATTGGACAAAGTTTTAACATCCAAGAATAGTTTTATGTTATTTAGTACGTACAGTAATATACATTTGTAAAATATTGTATATTGGATAGAACAAAATTTAGCATTTTCCATAGTTGGTTAAAATGATTCGGTAACCCGAAATGCGGTGGAAATTTACTTAGCCATGCTGCCATTGTTCTTAAATAGGTCGATTTAATCGTAGTACGGATTGTGAGCATTGTCGTAAATGATAACATCGTCGTTGAGTTTTTTTTAACAAGGCGACGTATCTTCGTTCTTGTATCATATTTCTTGATTTATCGTAGAATGTGTGTTGCTATCTATGAGTTAAAATTACCCTTTTGATCCCCTTTTGATAGGTTACCCTCTTACAAATGCATAAGTTTCCGAGAGAAGGTATGGTTTCAAGTAACAGCTTATACAAGCCTTGCCGGTTGCCGTATAAGGCCTGTTCAAGTAAAAGAAAACAAATGTGATTGTTGTATAAAGTAGATGTATAATATAAAGAAAGAAAAAATACTTTATTTGTCACATACAATATTATAACAAAGAAAAAAAAACAAGCAAGACAGAAAACACTTAATCTTTACAGGGGTAAAGAAAAAATATTTCTGTTTTTCTCTTCAAACTAGGCTTCTATTTAAAAAAAATTGGTTGACCCTGCAGGCCATCCCTGGAACTTCCCTCTAATTCCAAATGCAAAGCGCTCCAAATGTCACCAAATTATGTTCCGGAATCTCGAAATTATGCCAAAAAAACGTTTTTTTCCAATTCTTTCTCCTTCGATATCTCACGAACAAATGAACCTTTTACTGAATGAATTTTTTATATCCCAAACGGCATTCGACGTCATTTTTTGAGGTTAAAAGCTGATTAGTTTTTTAAATCGACTTATCAAGCCGTTTAAAAGTTATTAAAAAAAAACAGTTTTTAAACATTTTTATTTTTGCGATTTTTTAAAATGTACTCGTTCGAATCGGTTCATATTATTACCATCCAATATATTCCACATTGAGATCTTTAGAACGCCGCAAACCGCACCTTAATCAATCAATACGTTCAAGTTATGAAAGGTTTACATACTTACACACACACACGCACGCACGCACGCATGCACGCACGCACGCACACGTATTTAAAAATTAGGTGCTCTAAAATTTTCACTTTACTTCACATTTTCACTAGCGATACGTTTTGCTTGCCAGCAACGCAAATTTCAACAGTTCGTTGTGGTGAAATTTTAGAGCATCCAGTTTTTTAAACTTTGCACCTAATTAGCACCTAAAAAGCCCCTAATGTTGGCTTTTTCTAAATGTAAATTCCTGACTTTGTGTTGCTGGCGATACAACACTTATAATACTTGTATGTATTGTAAGCAAATGTATTATTACCTTTCTAGCTATACAATAATTTAGTTTTTTGAATCTTTCCGACGTCACGTCAGATATTAATCATCTCGCGACAGTGTAAATGAAAATAAGTTTATGAGCTGTGCAAAGTGTAAAACAATTTCTTCTAAAAGCGTCGTATTTATAACAAGTTTTTGTAACCGCGGCGCCTCCCGCATCGGTATCAAGTCTCGTCGATATTCTAGAGGTGCGGTTTCTCAAAGAATTAACGTTGATAGGTGAGCACACATCCACCTGATGCTAAGTTGTTTCTTGTGGGTCATAGACACTTACATGATGTGTCCCTAATTATTAATCAAAATGCGTTGTCACTCCTCAGGGCTAAGATAGATTGTCTCGTGACCAAGTAAAACTGCTAAGGAACATTTTGCTATTTTATGCTGGTATTATGTGCAAGCTCTAAGGTTCATTACCGGTCAAGCCGACCCATTCGTGTATCAGTCATACCTGCAGCGCGGTCTAACTGCGTAAAAACGTTAATGACTCTGTGGCCATGGAAGGGAAAAGGGAAATCTCCCGCTGGGCAAGGTGTTTTCACCGTGGAGCGGCTAGCGCTTCGTGTGATAGTTCGAAGCAGTTCTAGTTTATAGCGCGATTTAGGTTTCAGTGTGTTTAGCTTGTGGCGCGATTACAGCGCCGCCACAACTCTTATGTTATTACTAGAATTACCTCGCGACTTCGTCTGCATGAAATTTATTACAACTGGATTTCATGGGTTTGAATTTTTTACGCGGAACCCTAATTATTTTCTAAAATAGATGTGGTCTTAGTTACTACTTACAACATCAGCTATCTTCTAGTGAACGTCCCGTCAAAGTCGGTGTAGCCATTTCGGAGATTCAGAACAAACAGTCATATGTATAAACATTTTAAACATTGTTTTTTGGTACCGTATATACTCTTATATGTATTTAGTAAAAAACTGTTAATTTGACATTACAAATAGACACTTCAATTTTATTTATTTGTATATATAATCGGAATCTCGGAAACAACTCCAACGATTTTCATAAAATTTAGTGTCCAGGGAGTTTTGGGGGCAATAAATCAATCTAGCTAGGATTCATATTTAGAAAATGTCTTTTTGTGCGTGTTTTCAGGCAGTGAAAAGCTGCTACAATATGAGAAGGTAAATTTTGACGCAGGCTTAATGATCGTAATAGCTCAACTGCATGTCAGGCCGCCGAGAAGTCTGAGTGTCCTGGTTCGCGTCCGGTCTTCGTTTTTGAGAAAATCAATTATTTCGAACCTTTTTTTTAGTATTTTTTTAAAAAATACGAAAATTTAAATTAATCTAATTGCACTCATGATTTTTTATTCAAGTAACCAGTTCAGTTCTTTCTATTATATCAATAAGATCAAAAAATTATTCATGTTATATCAGTATGTAATTTGTATCTAAATATAATTTCCAAAATACACGATTTTCAAAAAAAAATACCGAGGAAAGCTCGGTCACCCAGGTACTATTTACAATACTATTATTTTGATTCAGGAAAGATGATTATCACGAATTACTTTAAAAGAATCCTCAGCAGATACAATTTTATCTTTTTCCGAAATCCCCACATCCTCTTATTGTAAGATGAAGTACAGGAACTATACCGCCTTGTTTATAAACTCGGGCTAAATGTCCTTGGAATAATGTACAATAAATTTTGTACAAGCCTCTTTTATTTCATCGTTAGTCTTTTTCATGAAATCTGTTAGAAGTCTAAACATAATTAATTTCTCTGCAAGCATCAAGTCACCGCGACAATTCTGCATACATGTCTAATGTAGGCAAATATGTTTCAATCTTTAACTTAACTTATCTTATCCTCTGATCACATCTGGAGATTTGTCATCGTAATACCTTTTTCTTCTTTGCACATGCTGATTTTCACCACTGTATTCGATATAAGTTTTCTCAATCGCCTTCATCTCTTAATCGTCAACTGCTATTCAAAGTTCAACAGTTTTTGAAAATTTTTAATTCAAAATTCAATCCAGTATGGTAGCCCATAATATTGCCATTACGGCATGTTTTTTAGTATACATCGAGCCTCGTGAATCGTTTACGATGTCTCGGTCTCACCATTAACAATAGACTGCAAAACATTCTGGGAACTCTTGTAACCTTCTGGCAATCTTGTAATCTTCGCCTCTTGCACACTACCTTGTGTCGGACAGTTTTTCAGCACTAATCCTTTTTCGAGATGTTTATGCATAATTGTCCAGTAATGAGTTGACGCCGGAAAAAAGTTATATAGTGCCTGTAGAAATCTGGAGAGTGATATTGCTTCAACGCAGCTCTCCTCATTACGTACTCCAACCAAATTCGGTGAGTGCGCTGCACGTGGAACGTAGTGTGCGAGGTTATTTATTTCTTTATATGGCCCAAATTAAGGTCGTTGCTGCAATTAATAACCAGACATATTTGGCGCATTATCGTAAATCTGGCCTCTCGCACTTTTTATATCAATGTTATATTGATTAAAAAAAACTTGAAATTGTAGCGGCCAGTTTTTCCCCTTTGTAACTTATTGTAGGAATAAATGTAAGAAAACGTTCTGCTACTTCTCCATTTGACGTAACGTTAAATGGAGAAGTAGAACGTAACGTCAACACTACAGTCAACTTATCTGTATGAGATAAGTGTGGTGTGATATCGACGGGTATTGAGAAATATTTGGCTATAAAATAAAAAAACAAAACAATAATTTATTTTTAAACATATTTTATTGTCATCTTTAAAATATTATTGTAGTAAAATATTATTTTTAAGAATATATCTACAAGTTATTTTGGGGAAATAACAATTCTAAGTTACAGATATGATTTATAGTAATTCTTAAAAAAATATAAGAGAGCTTAAGGATAGTTAAATCGGAATAAGCTGTGTTGTTGTATTTGGTGTGCGTGTTATTGAGTATCGCGTGTTAATATTACGCTATGACTACATATACATGTTTATGTTTCATAACCAAATTAAAAATAAAATTCTATTATAGAATACTTAGAAGATCGTTACCTCCAAGGTCTATATTGAGCAGATCCCTGCCATTAGAAGTACCTTTATTTCTAGTTATAACCATAATGAGGGCGTCTATCAATTTGGTAATAATTCCCTCTGTCCTGGCAAGATTGTTTCTGTCGCCGTTTTCGATTTTGTTAATCAGAGACGCCAGCTGCAGCAATGTGTTAACATCCGCAGGTGCTGCGGGGACGGTCGTTACTGTCTCCACACAACCGTGTGGGGGATAGTGTGGTGGAATGCATTGCTGTGATTGCTGCCCTAAGACCACCTGTAATATCACACAGTTAAAAATTTAATCTTATCCGAATTACTCATTACGCTGTTATAAAATAATAAATGTTCAAACTTACTCCACAACACACCGCTACGAATGAAAGTACTAAGAATTGATTCATTGTTAAATTTGTGCTGTACGGGAAAATAAGAAGCGGCTGCTTTTATATTCTAATAAAATTATTGCAAAACACATATTATATCATTGCCTAATATTTACTTACAATATTTTCTTATTAAGAAATATACAAACATTTATTGAGCCTTATTAAATCAAGCTTAGGCCGTGGTAGCACAGGAGCTGAACGCTCGCTGTAAATTTCACAGTTAGCGAACAACCCAGGTTCGATCCCCATCGACACCAATAAAGTTGTTAATAGCAATTTCAAATTACTGGTTGACCACGTGCTTGGCGAAACCATCGTGAGGGAACCTGCATGGCTGAGAGATTAAAAAGATATTTCATTCAGGGATGTGATGTGTAGGTTGGATAATTACAATAACGTATGTTGAAACCAATGTATACACTAGCTTGCCAGGCAGACGTTGTTCCGCCCATTTCGACGACTCTGTCATGTCCTATTAAAAATCCTTAAATTCGCAAAAAAATGTAGATTACTCGTGGACAAAAAATCTTATCTCTCAAGTTGGACCAAACTGCACACAGTGTGCAAATTTGATTAAAATTGGTTAAGTAATTTGGGAGTCCATCGCGGAAAAACAACGTGATATGTAATTTATATACATTAAGATATATGGGCTAGGCTGCAAACTTATTTGTTCTATAACATGCATTTTAAAGTACGTAGTATGTGAGTGTGTTTTCGTGATTAAATTGTACAACTTTATTGGAACAAAATATACGTCAAAGTAGCGTATATATTTTACCAGAGTTCTAAGGGTTATATTAATTCGATAATCATAACATCGAACGGGCAATGAGATAAACACAATGCATACCTCTCTTTTAACTTACACCCATGACTTATTAAAATGGGACGTCATGGATTTAATTAAATATCACGTATTTATCACAACTAACGTAACGTTCTATTTACGTAACTGACCTACCAACCTTAAGCAGAGTGATAAAGCAAGTCCTAAAAACTCAAGTAATATGTTCATTTACTTACTGTTAGCGTTATCCCGGTTTTTATTTTCATGTTTAATGCTGTAACTTCAAATGAACTGATTTTCTAAAGCTACGTTCTACAAGGTAGATATTAGTTGTGTGTTTTCATAATCGCCACCAATCAAGAACAGCAGTGCCGCCGGAAACAAGCGGTCGTTTATTTTTCAACCGGCTTCAAAAGAAGGAGGAGGTTTTCAATTCGACTGCATCTTTTTATGTGTGTTAACTCAGAACTTCTTTTAGGTGAACCGATTTTGACGATTTTTTATTTGAAATCAGTGCTCGAAACCAAAATATAATATAAGAGACTACAAACCTCATTAAGTGTAGTATAGATATAGATTTCTATACGTTGTCTAGCTCCGAAAGTCACTTGATTACCATGCGCGCGCTCTTAATCACAGCGACACTTCAAAACGCTTAGATCCCCTAAGTTTGTGTTTGGCATCTAAAGTTGGTCTGGCAGCTTACTAAATATATTGAAATAGCCCCCTCAATATTAAGTCTCAGACTGTAAGTAAGGGAATACTTCCACTGACTATTCCACTACATGTATTTTGTCCACCAGAAAATAGGTAAGGTCTGGGGGCCCTGGAGTCTTGCTCTATAGTGATTATATATTCTCTTTAAGTACATTTGGAAATGATAGAACATTAACCGTTGAATTCCTTCTTTGATGAATATTTTACCGCAAGTTGTACAGAATTATGATTTATTAGAAAAAAGTACAATATTCACACGATTTTTTTTATAGAAGCTCCTCTTCTTCTTCTTCTTCTTCAAACGAGCACGCGGCTCACCGGATGTTAAGTGACTACCGCCGCCCATGATCAACCGCAACACCAGGGGAATTGCGGGTGCGTTGCCGGCGCTTTAGAAAGGAGTAAGCTCCTGTCTTGAAGGTCTCTAGATCGTATCGGTCCGGAAAAATCGCCGGTGGTAAACTATTCCACAGAGAGGTCGTACCCGGAAGAAAACTCCTTGTGAAACGAACGGTGGTGGACTACCAAGCATTCTACATTTATCTTTTTTGTACGAGGTGGGGCACGAGTTGGCATTGACCTTTATATTTTACCATATGTTGGCTGTGTCCTACCACACCAGTTAGTTGGTTTAGTTTTCACGGTCTCCAAAACTATACGCCTGATTGACTTGAATATGATATATGCACATTTCTCAACGCAAATACCCACTAAGAAAGGTTTTCGGAAATTTCAACCCCACAGGGGTGAATTAGGGTGTTACAGCTTGTTCTTTATAAAATATCCTTCCGTTAGAGAGTTGTATATTTCTTGAATTTGCTACTCTCTAACGGAACCTACCTTTATAGTGCACAGGCGAAAGCGCAGGGCCCAGTGGCGAAACGCAGAGGGGTTCGGCAGAAAATTCCACCTGATCAAATATTCCACCATCAGACCGAATCAGATTGTGGGTTCAATGCCACATACAAGCCATTATTTGTTGTTTTAAGCAGCATGCTCTTAAAAGGAAAATATTTAGCAGAAAACATACTACACTAAACTTTCTAGAAGATATAATACATAAAGCCTAATTGGGTTAGCTGTTAAGACCTTAGAATCAACGCGGGTGGTAGTCGCGAGTCACGAGACCTGGGTTCTAATCTGAACCGGACCCAACTTTTGTGCTAAAACATAAATAACTTGGTTTTCGGGACGAGATTTTCGGTTGTGTTGTAGCCTCTTATCCCCGATCCAGCATCCTACGCATTGCTTGGGCCGTCACATCGGCCCAGTAGGGATACCTAGGGTCAGCAGTGGACTTTTTATAGGCAGTAATGAATGAATAAATGAATGAAATGTGTCAAAAAAGTTTATGCGACTTAATTTTGCTCAGTACAGAGCGAAAAGCAACAGAAAAAACTGATTTCATATCATTATGATGATTTGCATCATAGATATCGCCGAAGGCTTGGAAGGTTCAATTGTAATTGAAACAGTTTGACAGACTTACTTTCGTTGTAAAATACAAAATAAATATGTTTTTTATTTGTTTCTGTTTTATTTAGTTTATCTGTTTTTTATATTAGAATAATTTACGAAGAGGCGCAACTATGATGCGTGCCCTAGGCGCCATTTTCAATTCGTACGCCTCTGTTGGAACGTCATGAATTTAATTAAACATCACGTATTTATCGTAAGTGATGTAAATAACGTGGTCTATTTATGTAATTAACCTACTGACCTCAATAAGCAAAGAGATAAAGCAAATTTTACAAGTTCAGGTAATATGTGCTTATTTACACTGTTAGGGTTTTTCCGGCAGAACACCCGCATTCCAATAATGACACCCAGCATCTTTTCCTACGCAATTATTTTCCTCGTCACCCACACTCGGACCATCGGACGACAGCCCATAATTTTTTCAATTACATTTTTTCGTTATGTAATAAAGAAATTGATTTGAAAAATATCCAACCCCCTAAAATTTTTGTTTCTTTATAAGTATGACTGCCTGATTAAAAGCCTCTTTGCTAGTTACTTTCTATTAAAGCCTATAATAAAACTTTTAAGTAATCATCAATATTGTACGCTTGAGCTCAATTTATATTACCTTTATGTAATGCTTACTAATAAAACGAAGGAATAAGCAAAATAAATTTCGATATTTTACTTTGTGCGGCGTCTTTGTTATTTTTGGTAAGTCTGTGGGCTTAGGTTGAAAACTATTCAATATCGTGTCTAAAGTGAACCAATTAGAAAATAAACTAATCATATAATTCAAGACCTGTTCATCATCATCATCATTACAGCCTTTCACAAGTCCACTGCTTAACATAGGCCTCCCCCAAAGTATGCCACAAAGCACGGTCCTCAGCCACCTGCATCCATCGACTTCTTGCATGTCTTACCAGGTCGTCACTCCATCTAGTGGATGGTCGCCCTACACTTCGCCTACCGGTACGGGGCTGCCACTCGAGAACCTTTTTTCCCCAACGGTTGTCGGTTCTTCGAGCTATATGGCCAGCCCATTGCCACTTGAGCTTACTAATCCGTTAGGCTATGCGTCGTAATTTCCCGAAGGAGGATCACTCAAACCTAAACGCCGTTCACTACCGTCTGGTGACGGTGAAGCCGGCCTTACCTTTCTGACGAAACGAGATGTCCTCTCCGACTGATACTTCGTATCTCTCTACCCGGGGTATAAATTGAAACATTCCTTTGTGCCTCTCTCGGGGTGGTCTTTGCATATAGGACATCTCTTCTCGACGCTTCGGCATTCTTAAAGGTTCGGACTTGTCCATCCTCTGGCTACGCGTAAACAGCGTCCCGCCTTTACTGGTGCCTCTATAGGTCCCATAGCGGTAATGCCGAATGAGACCGACTTATGGACCACGTCCAAATGGCTGCAGATTCCTTGCTACAGCAGATCCCATCCGCAGAGATCGTGATCCTTGGCGATTTTAACGCATATCAAGCCAAATGACTCGGTTCAAGTCTAACCGATCATGCAGGGAGATTTGTTTATTGCTTTGGCATATGGCTTGACACAGTTGGTTACTTCGCCTACGCGGATTCCAGATGTGGAGAATCATGCACTTCCCTATTGGATTTTCTGTTGACCTCTTTTATGAACCGTTTAGTTTTTATTTTTAATTTTAACTCATCCTACGCATTCTAATGAATAGTCTGTAACGTAAACCGTTTTTACATGCACCTTGTATGTAATAAAACGAAACGTTACGGAGAACGAAACGTTTCTTGAATATAGGAATCGGGCATTACTGAAGGAAATCAAAAGATGATGCCATTGATGTCACATACTTGTTACTCTCAAACTCACTCGTCAAACCTATGGTTTGTTGACCTGGAAACCTAGAATCATGAAATTTCGCAAGAAGCAATTCCCACACTACAAGTAAAAGAAAGGAAATTCGAAAATTGTTGTTTTGTAGTTATCACATAAAAATTTTTTTTCGATAACAAATTTACGTTTATTTTCATTTAAATTTACATTACATTTAATCATATAATAGACAAAAGGTGAGCTTAATGCTATATGGCATTGTCTACATACTAACTTTGGGTAGAACAGAGAGTGATTGCATGGTGAGTGGTTGGCATGGTGAGTACTACATACATTACATGCATATGAGTATGCAGCATCGTCCGTAACGTTCATATTTGATGAACACATTTTTCTCAAAGTTGTATTTTTTTTTCAATCTGACTTGTCTTTTCATTAGAGCAATAATATATTAACTATCTACATAGGTACTTATTTAAGTTTTGCGAGTCTTATCTGTTCATTACTTTTTATTTATTCTAACGTAGTGCTTGGCTACTATCCCACGCGTGCACTGGCCCAACTAAATAATTTATTTATTACCTATTATTTATTCTGTGTTATTACTACCTTTTTATACGCGGCTTCGCCCGCATGGGCTTCGATTTAGGAGCACCAATAATACCTAGGGATGTTCAGAACGCGAGTAACCCGGGTTCGATCCCCGCCGGCACCAATGAAATTGTTAATTGCAATTTTAAGTGCTGATTTA
>DWHP01001752.1:0-15489 GCA_018247895.1 Parnassius honrathi | reverse complement strand
ACATATTCCTTATTTAATAAGACAATTTCACACATGTTATAAGGGTTATTTTACAAATAATTTGTTCACTTTATTATTTAATTTCAATAAAAATACACTGCTTATTTGTACTATAGTGAAGGGAAATTAAAGCAGTATTCAATTTATATCATCTGACCAATATGAATTTTGTTGACATAGAAATAAGTGGTAGAGCTATACTACAACATATTATGTTTGCAGTATTAAATCATACAACTCGGTTCAAGGACCTTGCTTGCACAGAATACTAACATGAATTACCAGCATAATGCTGCTGTATTTTGTATGGTGATTGACCAAAACCTGACCCCATTTTAATGGTTACAGTCAGTTCATCTATATCCTCAGAAGTGACATCATATTTGCTTTTTGATTCTTAGTCCAGGATAGATGTAGTTGCTTGTGTTTGTGGGCCACAGCTTCCACTTATCATTAGAGTGACTGTGTGGATGTTCATCACCTTTACTTCTATAAAAAACATTCCAAGCTTGTTCATGAAAGCTGTTTGTTCACTCAACAACTAAAATAAAATTATGTGCCAGTAAACAAATGAAGTTTTTAATCAAGGTAAATTATAAGACAATAGTAAGGTATATATTGACATGTAGTTTAGTTTAATGTTAGACAAGATACATGTATCTGTTAATTCGATATTTGTGAAAACTATACACCTTTAATAGTTAAGTATAAAGATGGGCCGCATAAGTCAGTCCTTGCTTGCAAGAAGGGCGCACAAGATAAAACTAAAAACATTTGCGGACTATTCTAACAATGCATTAGGAGTATATCACAAATATGGTGTGTATCAATGGCACATTTGTCTAATTAACATGTAGTATAGTATGATGTGATGAAAATAATTTGTTACGCCTTCTGGAATATAATAATATAAAATATATGCATCAAAAAGGGGCAAAAAATAATTATCGTGTAGGTATACAGCGGAATTAACATCCAATTTATTTTTGCTATAATACATCGTACATGTCAAATGCCATTTGCTTGACTTGACTGCCAATTATACAATAGAAAAACTCATTTCATGAATGGTAATCTCGTGTGGATGTCTCACAACGTGATCACAAACTGTCAAATCATGTATTTGCTAACTGCGTGACTAGTAAACTTACTGAGCTAAAGCTGGGCTGAAATTGCTTCTGCCCCGCTCATCATGTGATTCCCTTTTGTTACTACAATATAAAATTACAAACCATAAACTTTGTTGATAGTAACAGACAGTGTAACATAAAAATATATTAAGTATTGTAACTCTTTTCAGTAAGTATTTATGTTTTTGTCTTTTGTACTCTTGATTTTGATGTTTCTATTTAAAACTTTTTTTGTGATAATTGTTTGAAATCAGAAACATTTAGATTGGTGGACTCATGGCTTATATTAAGTGATAAAATATAGTATTACTTACACCTACAATGCATTCTTTTAATCATTTATATTTCTGTTTAATAGTAATAAAACTTTATACTAAAACTCATAACAATAAAGCCATAAAACAATTTAAAACTATACTTTTTTGCACTCCGGCTTTGCTGTCATTTTCGAATGTATATTTGGGATAATAGTAGAAACAATACTATGGAATAGAAAATAGGATATCAAATTATTATGTGTTATTAGGCTTAATAATTAAAAAAACAAATTAATGCATCATTAAAATAAATTAATATGTTGTAAAATATTTAACAGAAGGCACTTTTGAGTGCAGTACTTCAATGTGCACATCGCATAGAGTTTAAAAAAAATTGGCTTATTTGACAAATACCTATTCCAATGTTTTTTAGGGATAATGAAGTTTGTTGCGAAATTCTTTATCTCCTATACTTTAATATTTTTTTTGTTTTATTTTATTTAGTGTAAGTTGTTCGCAGTATTAAATTTAGTTATTAGGTATATAGTGTAGTTATCTGGGCACAGACCTACACTAGTTTCTTTGAGGATTATCAATATTAGGAGCAATTTTATCGGAAAAAGACTTCTATGTTTACTCTTAGACGGACTCTGCAACCTTACTACATTACGCACTAAGTTACCATTAATACTCCGTAACTCCTTTAGTCGAATGCGACCGGGCGAGAAGACTAGTTTTTGTTTTTAAACGTTTTTGACAATCTGACACTGTTTGTCTTTAATGTGACTAAGAAAACGCTGTCACTATTTATGTGCGGAATTTGTTACAGTGATTTGAAGTTTATTTCAGACTAGTGACCCGTCCCGGCGTCGCACGGTCGATTTCTGTATCTCGACACCAGCGTCACCTACTGGGTCCAAATATGAATATAAACCATCTAGGGATACATTCAAATACAAAACAATTTAATTAAATCGGCCGGATGGTTTCATTCTATAACGTCTCTATAGTTAGAAACATTTTTTTTTGTTTTATATAGATATAATTTGAGCTCGTAACTTTATTCATATTTGCCTAAAAACAGTAACCGTCGTAAATGAAGATACATATTTACCTTACCAGCTACCACCTACCAACCCAGCCGGCGCCCGCGCCTGTGCCTGCGCTATCTACTCAGTTTTTATTCAGGATTGCCTGTCCAAGAGTATACATAGAAGTTTTTAGTATATTGCAATTCGGATGCTCAATTAAAAATAAAAATTCAAAATCACAATTTTCAAAAATTTTGTTCTGTCTGCTAAAATATTTCTGATTTCAAACATATTACAAATGTTAAAAAATTCATAAAAATCGGCCTAGAAAAATCTGAAAACACTATTCTACCATTTATAAGCTTCCTTGACTCAACTAAAAGTTCTGTGATATATAAATTATAAAAACAGCTCCTGCTGATAATCATGTTTTTGCGCTTTTTGAGTTGTGTATTCAAATTGTTGTAACGCCTTAGATATACGACAAATTGTTAACATTGTAAAAGTGTAAGAATTTTTTAATTATGAAAAATAAGACAGGGGTTTTTCCGCAATTCAGGTTTCAACAACTATTTTCTGTTTAGGTGAAGTTGTCTTTACTTTTTATAAGGTGATGATTACATGAGTATATTTTGAAATAATTTTGTTATTGTACTATATATAGCTAATTAATAATTACTTTTGTTGGTAAATTGTCTATAAAAACCGGCTAGCTGTATTCCATGCGATTGGTTTTATTTACTAGAATTCAATGTACCTACAACTTTAGTGCTGTAATGTAAAGTCTGAGATATTGTACACAAAATTAAAGCAATTTCAATAATTTGTTGCACACTGATATGTATAGAATCAGGTAGAATGTAAGAATTCCAATGTTATGACTTACGATTAATTGATAAAACGAATGGGTAGCGTAGCCTATAATAATAATAAAAATGAATGGAGTTATGCTTAAATTTTGCACCCCACTTTTATACACTTTTAATACTGGTTAAAAGAATTACAACAGTTATGTTCATACTGTGTATTTTCTGTTATAATATCTTTTGTTTGTTTTACGTAGTACCTACATACATGGTGATATAAAACAGACCATAGATAAATGAATTTGGTTTGTTTCTATAGTCATAGGAGCAGTTTAAAAATTTCGACATGTTCTTTAACGTTATGATACTAGTCAATGAGTGTTTATAATGAAAAAGTGTGAAGTAATTAAATTGTTGAAATGTAATTACACTTGAGCATTTTCAATCAAATAAATGTCTACATAAAAATATTTATCTATTATTCACTGACCACTGCCTTGAAATGTCGTATTTTTATCTTTGTATGCTAATATTTTATGATAAAATAACTTATATAATTTCATTTCTCTCTTATTTTCAGGAAGCAGTATTCCAAAATACACATGAAGTTGTCACAGGTAGTCTTATATAATTAAATAGTAAGAGAAATGGAGAACTGACATAAACACCACCATATTCTATGTTACAAACGTAAGCCTAATGTTAGATTTGTTTTATGGATATTTGTATATCATTATTTATTTTTGCTATTAATTTTATTTTCTTTTAGTAGTTACAATTTAAGATGAAAATATACGATATCGGGCTCTTACACTTACTGTGCCCTGAAATAGTGATTTTTATTTTCATCTAACTGATGCTTTGGCACTAGATTATTTTAAGGACTATTTAGAATGTTTCCATTTAATTTTGGAATTGTGTAAAGGTATCTAGGTATTTTATAAATTATTTTGAATAAAAAAATTACAGCATAATGCAGGGCTAGACTGCGGTTAATGCTAAATTTTATGCTTTGCTACTTAAATTGAGATTGTATGGTGTCAAATTTTAACTAATATTGTATATCTAATATTGATAAGTATTATGGTCCATAGAAGCCGCTTAAAACTGTTTATGATTAGTTTTAAAATAAAAGCTTCCTCGATAGATCTAATTAAATGCCTTAATAACATATGATCTTACTCATAAAAATCTATCCACGTCATTATAACAAATTATAAAAGTTACTGTCTTCTTTTTACTAAATGACAATAAAGAGAGACAGCTAAAGATACAAATACTATCTACTTATTATAAGCGATAATCACCGATTATAAATAAGGCCGATTGTGTTATGAAGCGTTTTGGTAAATATATTTATATACAATAATATTGCATACAACAAATAATCAAAATTGTAACTTTATAAAATGTAGAAATTGTTGTTGATGTATTGCCACTTCATGCTTGTGTACTTCAAAACAATCTAACGTTTTTTATTCTGTGCAGGCGTTAATGTTTCATAGAACGTTACAGATGCAGAACTTAAGTACATTATACTGCATTAATAATTATAGTGGTTACCATTTGATGTTATTATAGAGAACCCAGCGAAAGTGTGTATGTCTGTAAATGATACCCAAAACAATTGCGATTGTCAATTAATATCTATAATATTTGTTATTTACTTATTTGCTTTTTAGTATGTTGCATGAGGTAATAATAAATATTATGTATCACATACTAAGTCTTTAGTAAAGATATGCAAATTTGTTTTATTTTCTCTTCATTTAAATATATGTTTTATAATATTAAGATGAATTATTGCTAAATCATTAAAGCACCAAATAACAAACATTCCAATTCGTGATACAAAGATGTCAACGATGAAACGACAAAGATGTCAAAAGTAATAATAAAAATAACTCACAAAAAAATTAAACAATATTAAAATATGCAATGTCAATTAATTAAAAAAGTAATTTATCAGTTATTGGTCCCTCCTACCAAGGTTGTCATCTGTAGTTTATAAATTCGTTTACCGAGTAAAATGTATTTTGGAGAAGCCACTAGTGTCACAGAATAAATAATAATATCTAGTGTGTATTTTTTTGAACTTTCGAATATGAAGCTTCGATCACTAATCAAAGATAGAAAGTTTTTTATTGTGCGCCTTATTTTATTATACAAGTATTATTTCACCCATCCGTTAACAATTTGCTAAATCGTTTATTTTTTGGCATATCATCTATCTGCAATAAACATCGACAAGCTATGCTTATGTAAATTCTTAAAGTCTAATCAGTGTATATCGTGTAATGGACTCTACTTCTTTGTTAAGTTAATAAAAACGTCCGGTATTATTTCGCAAATTTGGCAACTATGAATATAATATACAAACATCCCCAGTGTGTTGAATAAAGGTCGGCATGAGATATCGTGGTCAACACCATAAATGGCATGAACACATTTTTTTTTAAATTTATTACTATATCTGTTTAATTTATTTATTATATTGGTAAATAACTTGTTCTTTCTACTTTCATTTTGTCAACGATTATACAATGGAGTGTACGTTAAGAAGAACAGACTGTATTAAAAAGTGTCCGTAGAAAACCGTTAAATATGGGTGGCACCCCTATAGCTACGGGTTAAATTTAAACAACGTGCTGAAAAATATTAGCGGGATAGACGACTTTTTCGAGGGTACATTTACTAAATAAAATTATTTTAGATTTTAGAGCTACTGAGTGGTTTAGCAGCACACTTCACACCGTCGACAACTGCTAAGTTCATTTCATCCCTATAGCTACTCCAGCGCTGTTGTGGAAAGTTTTTCAACTGTTATTTATTGCTTACAGATGGACACTTTTTCAACTATTCTCCTATGAAATATTGTTCTCCTTACTTCTACATTCCATAGATTATAATTACGAATGTCTAGACCAACATTATAAAAAGTTTGTCCATTATCTCTATATAAAAAACTAATTGGTGTCCGTTAGTCAAGCAAAAACTCAAAAACGACTGGATCGATATTGATTTTTGATCAAATTTTTTGTGCATGTTTAAGTTGGTGGATTAAACACGTTTCAATTGAACCCGCAAGATGGCGCTATGGTCGAGATCCTTGCTGAAACTCAAAAACGGCTCGACCGATTTTGATAAAAAATTGTGTGTGTGTGTTTGAACGGGTTCCTAGATGGTTTAGACTATTAGATAGGGAGAGACATTTGGACCCGGCAGGTGGTGCTGTTGTCAAGATCCAGAAATCACCCGTGCGAAGCCGGGCCGTGCCGTTAGTATTTAATATTTGTTAAATACTTATTTTAGTATTGTTTATATATTGAGTTTTACTTAAGACTATTGATAAATTGTTTAGTTATTTGGAAGATTGTTTCATTGATGTCAAAAATATGTTTTGTCGGTGACATAGGTACCAACCTATTTTTTTGTTGTGATTATTACTAAGATGTCATCTGTGAATGAACTGCTTCTAGATAAATTTTGTAATACCATAGAATAAATAATAGTAATACGTACAGAAGTTGCAGTCCCTTGATGTTCACTGCTTACCGACGTTTAATAGCCGCGCTGCCGTGTAGTGGTGGTTAAGAATATCCACTAACCCATATCTTCCCGTGGGTGTCAAAGTCGACTGACGGAAACAGGCAGGAGATAGGCAGCAGCATCTTGCTGATAACAGCAATTATACAAAACTGCGGTTGCCAACCCGCTCGCCAAACGTGGCAACTATGGCAATATACCCCCATGATGAGTGTTACGAAGAGACGGCTCCCAGTCCCCGGCGGCCCCGCTATTCCCGCCTACGGTGGCGACCATGGTAACGGCGAGGCAGGGGGTGCTAAGAATCTCCGGTGGAGGTTCAGTTCTCATCTAAGACGACTCGATCTGGCAACATACAACGCACGCACTCTGAGGACTGACGAGAAAATCCTGGAGCTGGAAGAAGAGATAGATAGTTGCGTTGGAATATTATAGGATTATCCGAGGTCCGAAGAGAGGGGAGGACAAGGTGATTCTCGAATCCAACAACTTGTTCTATCACCGGGAGGGCGACCATCTGTCCTAAGGTGTTAAATTTATCGTCTACAAGCCTCTCGTTAACAACGTTGTGAAGATTGCGAGTGTGTTAACGAGGGTTGCGTACCTTATAATTCTAATTACCAAACGGTATTTACTGAAAATTATAAACGTTTACGCACCAACCTCGGCACATCCCGATGAGGAGTTGGAGGAAATGTATGACGATATTTCTAGAGCCATGCATTCCTCCAAAACCCACTATACGGTGTTAATGGCAGTGTTCAAATGAACGAAACCGGATGAACGGTTGTATGGATTACATTCCTCTAGAGGGCGCTGTAGATTGAGTGAGGTTTTGCTTGCGCCGGCGGCAGTTCGTTCAGTTGACTGACAGATTCGGACGTGTAGCTACGCCGCGAGAGCTCGAGTTAAACCGGAATTGTTAGACGCTAGACGGCCGCCATTTGCTTTAGTTCAGTTCGTTAATACTCTGGCCGTAACAGTATGTTTTTTTTTTAAGTTTGTTACCTCAGAACCTTTCTCCGGGTGAACAGATTTTGAGTTATCTTTTAATAATACGTATTTAATTGCCGTCAAAAACATTGATGATGTTCTCATTTTAATTATATTGAAGTCGGCTGTACAAAACTTTTATGTTTACCACTTGTTTACTTGATATTAGGAAGATGCTGCTGCCCATTATCTTGTTTGTTTCCCTCTGACGTCTCTTACGACATCACATTAAATACATCGTGGTAAATATTGTAACGCGTCATAATTAATGCCCGGTACATGGCGAGTTACCACTAGCGCCATTTTGTATCGAGTAGAGATCTTTCTAGAGATTTCCATGAGAAAACTTTCTACACCTAGTCAGTCGGAGCCGTATGTACTCGAACATACCAGATATTTCAGTCGAAGAGGCCCTATATCAGGCCGGTCAGGACCACGACCGAGTCGTTATTGAATTGGCGATTCAAGCAAATGCGTCGAAGCGACACAACTGCGAACTAAAGTGACCAGTAGTACAATCGTTTTTTATCATTAGTGTGTATTCATTAGTTGTAATTGGTGTAAAACTATAATTTTCTTATATCCCGCCCTTTTACGATTAGTCTTAACGGTAACTCACCATTGATTGTTGTACGTGCCACTGTTGTGATCGCGGAAAATTTTCACCCACTCCTTGCCGTCGTTGGCAAGACGGTTGGCAATCATAGCCCGGATGTACTCCATCACCTTTTAAAACACCACACCATTTTTATTTGTTTACTTTAACCAACTTTTTGACGGCTCCGTGGTGCAGTAGCTTATAAATGAGTTGCAGCGCTAGGGGTTGCGGGTTCGAATCCCGCACGGAACATTTATTTATGTGGCATACATATAATTGTTCCGGGTCTGGATGTTTTTTTGTTTTTCCATGTGAAATTTAAGTATGTAAATGCCCTCACGAGATACAGGAGAATATCCTAGGGTGGAGGTAACGTTTATAAAAAACAAAAACAAACAAAATAAACAAAGTAACTGTTAACTTTACCTGACACCGACTGATGCTGGATATTTTTTTTATAGGGTAGGGTAACAAACGAGCACACAGTCCACCTGGTTGTAAGTGGTAGTTGTAGCCCATAGTCATCTACATCTTTCCTCGATTACGAATTAAAATGCAGATGCGTTGTCACCCGGGAGGACTAAGATGGAATGCCTCATTTCCAGTAAAAAGGGTCTCCGGTTCTCTACACTCACCACACGAAATACAGCAGCATTAAGCTGCTATTTTACGCTGGTATTCTGCGAGCGTGGTCCCTCCCCGGTCGAGCCAACCCATTCGTGCTGCAACTATACTTCTAATATAACTGCAGCATGGCATATCTAAGTATTATGTCGGATTGACCGAATTTCGGTCACGACCGGCTGAACGGAGACTAGTCATCGGCGCAGGACAGGATTCTAATGCCCAAGTGTATGCGGCAAGCACAGGGACACTCTCTATTGTCTCACTCTCATAATCCAATGGTATGGTATACCGACACGACCGGAGAGAGATCAGGTGCAGAACCAACGGCTTTATGTGCTTTCCAAAGCACGGGATTGAAATACCGCCAACGTCTTGATTTCGGGTTGCAATGAATAATTTTTTACAGAAAACCCAATAACTGAGTTTTTGCGCTTCATCAACGCTTACGTCTACCAGACTAGCGAGGCAGTCAAATCAAATGTTCACAGTGCACAAAAACGTGTAATGAAAAGCATCTAGAGATAGGGGACAGCTTACCTAGCTAATGAGTATGAACAAATCTTTTTATTTTAAATAGAATAAGGGTGACAAATGAGCACACACTCCACCTGATGGTATGTGGATGCTGTGGCCCATAGACATCTACATTTAACCTCGGTGAACAATCAAAATACATATATGCGTCAAGGACGTCAGAAGCGGCGAAGCGCAAGCGCGGTAAATTGGGGAGCGAGTATTCCGCACTACGTGGCGTCGTTTTCGTTCATACGCTGCGGTGTGCATCACGGGTCAACAATGGATTTGTTTAAAGATAATTTAACATAATTATTCCACAATTACCCTCCTTAAATAAAAATAAAGACAAACTTCCTTCTTCCTCCTCGTCTCAAACAAAGTACAAATTT
Source organism: Parnassius honrathi (assembly GCA_018247895.1). Taxonomy (NCBI): domain Eukaryota; kingdom Metazoa; phylum Arthropoda; class Insecta; order Lepidoptera; family Papilionidae; genus Parnassius; species Parnassius honrathi. The sequence goes on along the minus strand of DWHP01001752.1, from coordinate 5,596 downwards.
CAAAACTATTGTTCACGTTGACATGTCTGCTTTGGTAGCTGCGTCAAAATCAACTGACCATTTCTCCGCAGAGACGCTAAGCGCTACGTTGTGACGCTGCATTGAGCCGCGTACCGCAGCGTTGTGCGTTACGATTAAGAGAACAAAGATTACGATGGAATGCCTCGATTCCAGTAAAACGGGTCATTGGCAATGGCAACATTTTCATCATTCTTACCTATCATAGTTGTCCCAATGCGTGTTGGTAGACTTCAAATACCTCGGCCAAGTCGTTCAGAAGTTAAGCGATCGTTTACACTAATAAAGAATATAGAAGATAAATTCACTTATATTATATCCACCCAGTTCTCATCAGTTATATCAATCGCATAAGAATGCTCAATAGGTAAAGCCAAATAGGCTCTTGTTAGTAGTGTGCGTTGGACAACTTTTGATGATTTTCAAGCTGACTTTCAAACAGTATTTTGGGGTGAAGAGGAATAAAATAAAGTAAACAGATTCCTTGTACAAAATAAATGGAATAGATATACGCACCCCACCATGGTCAGTTACTTTCTTTATGTTATTGAAAAGGCACAAACGTTATCATAGGAGATAATACATAAATGAATGTAGGCCACACCTTTGTAATTCCTTGTATTTGCGTTACCACAATAAAATGTAACTAAAACTATTACCGACTTAATCATCATCGTCATCATTACAGTCCATCACTAGCACTTGCATCTAGGGGGAGAGGGGGATGAGGCTCACAATTAACATACCGATACGAGTCTGCCACTCGAGAACTTTTCCTCCCCATCGGTTGTCGGTTCTTTAAGCTATATGGCCGGCCCATTGCCACTTTAGCTTACTAATCCATAGGGATTGAAAAATTGTGTCAGCCTTAAATTCTAATAAAGAAATCTGGAACATTGTAAATGGAAGTAGGAAAAATTCGTTTCGTAAAAAAGAAGAGAATATACTACTAAAGGTAAACAATAACATCGTAAGTCATGAACAGGATGTAGTAAATGTTTTCTCAAGTCATTTTAGTGAAACTAATTCATTAAGTAACAACGCTAGTGATTCAATCTCTGCACAATATATTCTTAAACAAAGTGTGCAAAAAGTTTTAACAGACATGCCTTTTAAGATTGTAACTAGCCATTAAATTTTAAAAACGGTTAACCAAACGAAAAATAAAAGATGACATAGTTATAATTATAGAACATTATAATAGGAAAAGAATAATATAAGGCATAAAAGATAAAATAAATACTATAAGGCGAAAAGTGGATTACGGATGCCCGTCTGGCTATATTGAATGTATGTAGAGCGACGAATGATAAAATGAATGAAGTACGCGATATGAAGTATGATAGAGGAATAGATGTGTTTTGTGTAAATGAGACGAAACGGAAGGGGAAAGATGTTATTACACATGGCATGTAAACCGCTTACTGGTCTGGTGTAGACGAGATCGAGCGGGCATGCCAGGGATTAGGTATCATCCTTTCAGAATGTGCTAATGTGTGCTACGAAGAATGGGCTAATGTGTGAAAGAGTATGAATATGCCAGCCCATGATTGCTGTAGATACGAATGAAAGCGGGCTTAAAGAAGTTGTTTGTGAGAGGGGTCTACGCCCCAGACATGTCTAAGCCCACGTATATCCGAGAGCAGTTTTGTAAAATGGTAAGGATGTAGTTAATGAAATGTAAGGGAAAAGAAAATATTATTACGCTAGGAGATTTTAATGGAAGGGAATGGAAGGGTGAGGAGGCTTGGTTATGAAAATATATTGGGAACGTTTGGTGATGAAAGAATAAATGAGAATGGTGAAAACCTCCTCACCATATGCATGGAAAACAAACTTTTTGTGATGAACACATTATTTTGCCCCAAGAGGATTCAAATTTATACTTGGGAAAGAGGTGATGATTGAAGAATGACAGATTTCGTAATTGTGGATGAAAGACTGAGAGGCGCCGTGGTAGATACAAGGGTTCACCGGGGGTCTAACGTAGGTACGGATTATTATTTGGTTTTATGCCGAATCATCTGTATCTACTACTGCATTACAGCGTATTAGAACAGAAAGCTTACAAGATGAAGTTGAGAAAAAAAAAAGTAAAAATGTAGACTGAAAGAAAATATAAGTGGTTTGGATGAATTATGTTTGAATGAGTTGGACTTGGAGAATGTATGGCAAAATGTTAAGAAAGGTTTGTGGATGCAGCTGCCGAAGTATGTGGTGTTAGTAAGAGACAGAATGAAAGGAAAAATAATACGTTATGGTGGGATGATGAGATACGTATGAAGGTTGAAGCAAAGAAGAGAACATGGCTAGATTTACTAGCAACAACGGCTGGTAATTTTAGCGGTACGAATGATGACATTGAAAGAAAAATGGCAGTCTTTAGACATCTAAATATAAGAATAAAAGAAGTAGCTGAAAGGAAAAAGCAAGAAAGAACGGATAAGAATGATAAAAGAATATGGGATAACTTCCAGGCAAGTATTAAAATGCTCTGGTAACTCATGAGAACTGCCGGGGGACATTCAAAATAGTCTATAATGAATGCTATAAGGGTCGAGAATGGCTATATTCTGAATGACAAAGTTTTGAGTTTAAAGAGATGGAAGGGATATTTTGAAAGCATGTTTATGAGAGAGGAGGCGACATACGAACTAAATGAAGTAGAAACTCCGAAAGAAGAGGAAAGAGGTAGTGAGATAGGTGTAGATGAAAGCAATGAAAAGCTTGAAAGCAGGTAAGGCTGCCGGATATGATAGAGTTTCTCTCGAAATGCTAAGGGCTGGAGAGGAAGTGGTAGCAGGCCTGCTGCACACCTTGTTAAATGTATGTTGGGAACCGAAGCTGTTCTCGGTAGACTGGTGCAAAGCCGTGTTCGTCCCAATATATAAAGGAAAATGATCGCAGCAGGACTGTAAAAACTACCGTGGTATCAGCCTTCTTAGCATTGTGGGAAAACTGTATGCTAAGGTTATTAATTAATTAAGGTAAATAATTGTAAAGGCCATGAAAGGAACTGTTGGAAAAATTTGGGATGTGCAAACGATATTTAGAAAAGAAATGGGATGTACAGATCAAGTCTTTTCCATGTGCATGATTACGGAGAAGTTTTGGCTAAAAACCAAAAGGTTTTTTGTGCATTCATGGGCTTGGTAAAGGTCTATGGCAGAGTGGACAGGGATGTGCTATGGCAAACACTGAACACATTTTGGTTGAGCGCTGGCTTGATACAGGAATTGGAGTCTCTTTATAGGGACTCCAGTGCTTTTGTTAGGATCAACGGGGTTTACTCGGACTGGTTTGGCATCCATAAAGGTGCCAGACAGGACTGTGTGGCCACCCCATGGCTGTTCAACCTATTTAATTTGAAATTGTTATTTTAAATTTGAAAGTTGAAGAATGCGGATTAAGATTGGGTGAGTTAACCGTCAAATGCCTTTTGTACGCCGATGATCAAGTCATACTTGCGTCGTTGGCGGCCGAGTTGCAGATGATGGTTACATTAATGAACAAGTCATTAAATTAAAGAAGTATGAAAGGGAATGCAAGTAAGACGAAAGTTATGGTTTTTGATAGAGAAGAAAGTTAAACAGTTTGCGATGAATAAAAGAAAGATATCGTAGATCTTCTCAAAAATTTATTCGATTGAAATTACAGTTTTATTAACTATCTTATACTTGGTATTGTGCTTGTGTCTTGTTTGTTCGGAAGTTAGAAGCTAGCCTGCTCCAGACGCTGGTAGCGGTCGAGGTGATTAGTGTTGCAGTCCACGAAGTCTGGTGATGGTAGCGACGTAAGTGGCCTGCCGATTAAAAATGAGCAGGGGTGAGAGGACAAAGGGGTCGGCTGTTGAGGATAGCCTCAATTTCTGCAAACAGTGACGACAGTTCCTCAAAAGTTAGATGCGAATTGCCTAGGACACGTTTAACATGGTATTTTGCCGACTTTATCCCAGCCTCAGCTAGCCCATTAAGGTGGGGAGCATACACGGGAGAGAACCTGAACTCTATACCGACTTGCAAAATCACAAATAGAGTCGCGTTGTGGCTGTAAAAAAAATTATATTTCCTTGGCAGCGGCTACAAAATTACGACCGTTATCGCAATAGATTATTTTAGGAATCCCTCAGCGAGAGATAAACGTTTTTAATGTTAGAATAAATGCGTTCTTATACAACTCACTTACCGCTTCAAGGTGATACATTTGTATCGAAAGCATATAAAAATGCACAAATAGCATTTCGAGATTTTGCATCCTCTACATTCGCGGACTGCAATTAATAATGGTCCGGCAAAATCAGTAGAAACAGTACCAAAAGGAAAATTAGTCTCTGCACGATTATTCTGAAGATTACTCATAATATTTGATAGTTTGACCCCCAAATCTTCGGCAAGTAAAGCAATTGTGTACAACCCTTCTAGCTAGTCGTCGGCCCCCGATAGGCCAGTAGCGATCCCTAAGAGACGCAAGTAGTTGCTTGCATGAAATTTTGAAAATTTTGTAAAGTCGATAAATGGTGCTGCAGGCACAATCTCCGCCGCCAAAACGGAGCTCGTTTTTAGTTCAGGTAGATTTGAGAAATCTATGTCTTTTAAATCTGCGCTTTGTGAGGCGAGGTCTGCTGGGTTTAGAGTAGTGGTCACGTATCGCCACGATGTAGACCGTGTGAGATCACCTATTACCACAATGCGATTGGCCACAAATGTTTTTGTTTTGTTGGGCGTATAAATCCAACCCAGAACTACGCGTGAATCAGTCCAATATACATGACGATTTATAGGTCAACGTAGAGCTTTAGTTACAGCAGAGCTCAATTATGCACCCAATAGGCAGACGCATAGCTCGAGCCTTGGTATTGTAGTGGCCTTTAAAGGCGCTACACGTGCTTTAGCACGTAATAAGTGAACTTGAATCAATCCATTTGAATTAATAGATCTTAGGTAAACGCAAGTCCCGTATGCTTGCTGGGAAGCATCACAAAAATAATGCATTTCAATTGGGACATTATTATTAGTAGGAGTTAGTCTGGGTATTCTAAGTTGTGAAAAAATATTAATATTATTAGAAAAAGATTTCCAAAATTTGTGGATATCATTAGGCACCGGTTCATCCCAATCTAATTTTTGAAGCCATTTTTGAAAAATAATTTTGAGTTTAATGACATATAGTGACAATAGTCCTAGACGATCAAAAATTTTACTAATACAGGAGAGAATAGACATTTTACTAGCAATAGTATTTACATGTAATTGAAATGGGAAATATAGTTCATTTGAAGCGGGACACCAACCAATGCCTGGAGTGCTAGAGGAATTGCTGATAGCTTAGATTGGATATGTCGCTCGCGTCCGTAGGCTTCAACCACCTAATTCTAGGCTTACACTACACGTTTCCCTTGGGTGGTGATAAAAGAACAACAAAGCCGAAAGAACAAACTCGGCTCTCGCTGTGTGGTTGCGGCGTAAAATATACCACACCCGAGTTTTCGCACCATGAGGTTTAGAGGAAAAGAAATGGCCCCGAGTTCCCGGCGCCCCTTTAATGGGGCAGGGGTGCGAAGAATCTCCGGGAGGAAAAC
>DWHP01001751.1:0-15490 GCA_018247895.1 Parnassius honrathi | reverse complement strand
TATATATATAAATTACGTGTCACGTTGTCCGCGATGGGCTCCTAAACAACTCGACCGATTTTAATCAAATTTGCAACATCGTGTGCAGTTTGGCCCAACTTGAGAGATAGTTTTTTGCCCATGGGTGACCTACAATTTTTTTATTTGCGAATTTAAGGATTTTTAATAGGACATGACAAAGAGTCTTCGAAAGGGGCAGAACAACGTCGGCCTGGCAAGCTAGTAGACTATAAATATACTAACCGTGTGGTGGCTGCGTAAAAGTATCCACTATTCCATATCACCCGTGGTTGTCGTAAGAATTGACAGAGGGAAATTGGAGGAGATGGGCTGCAGCATCTTCCTGATAACAGAAAAGTTAATATAACAAAATAGTATCCCAACAGGCATCTTGCCTGTCATCGGTCTTTGCCGTCATGTACGTTATGTGGTTAATAAAGCTGTGCGGTTCGCACTATATAACAGCAGGTAATTGAACCAACTATCACTTATGCTGCTGGTGTGTGGCGCCATGCAGCCCTTAAAATGTGCATCGGGAGATGTTCTGAGGGTGTACACCGTGGTTTTGGTATTAAATAAATAAGAGGCTTCCGCACGTATCTACATCTGCGGTCACAGCTCTCGCCGATCTGATAACTCTGGATCTTAAGATACGACAAGTCCATAATATTGAAAAGTCCAGACTTACGGGCACTTCTCATTACATACCTGGCGATCCTACTCTAGAGAAACCCGTACCCATACACAAATTACTGCACCCAGCAGAGAGAATTGAAATCAATCCTAAGCTCACCACTACACAGGCGGAAGTCGATGCTCTTGTTGGACTTGAGACAGCAAATATTTTCACGAATGGCAGCAAATTGGAAGACGGAGCAGTTGGCGCTGCTTTTGTCTGCTACCATTCCACACGACACCCCGCCACAACCACTCAATTCTATATTCGAAAGAAGCTATAAAGAAATGTAAACTCCCCGTGCACTGTTCTACGCCAAACTGTTTGCAATCTTTAAGGCTTGTGAATGGGCAGCTGGTAAACGGTACACGCATACAGTAATTTACACGGACTCTCTTTTAACTCTACATTCCATACAAGATAGATCCAATATACACCAAATTGTCTACAAAATTCACCACACTATTCACCGACACAAATGTTTTGGCATCGACTTTGCCTGGGTCAAGAGCCACAGTGTCATAGCTGATATAATGAGGTGTCAGACAGGCGGCAAAAGCAGGAGCCAAAGCACACAAGGCGCTACTACTTCGCATCACCTACGTCTTACATAAAACACGTAATCAAAATTGGCACGCACACTCTTTGGCAAACCGGGTATTAAAGCTCTGAAGCAGGTAAACATTCTAGAGAATTACTATCGACGCTGGATATCATACGTAAACTTAGAGCGGCTACCAATATGAGTTTTTTTTATAGAAGAGGAGGCAAACGAGCACGCGGTTCACCTGATGTTAAATAACTATCGCCGCACATGAACATTCGTAACACTAGGGGAATTGCAGGTGCGTTGCCGGCCCTTTAAAAAGGTGTAAGCTCTTTTCATGAAGTTCCATAGGTCATATCGGTCCGAAAAAATCGCCGGTGATAAAAATTTTTAGACGTGTCTTTTCTCTTTGTTTCCTTTCTTCGTTTGTTTCATATTTGCAAAAGTTTTTTAGTAACTATATAAATGAAACTGGAATATTCAGAGAGGGAACCGTAATCTTTAATATTAGGCATAGCACGTTGAACTGATTGTAGATTCTAGTGCTTTCGTTTTCTTTTTCTAATTCAAATTCATGTCACCAACCGTCATTGTTAGTGTATATAATATACATATAAGACTTTCAGTGAATTTACATTCCACCTGATGAAATGAAATGAATGATTTTTATTCAATATAGATTATTGTATAATACTTATTGAAAGTTATTTTTTAATTTACCACTGGTTCGCAAAAAATCCTCTGTCCTGCGAAGAACCAGCAAGAAACCCAGCGGGACTTTTTAACACATATTGCAATTTACAATAAATTTATTTTGCACAATTTTTGAATTTTGAATAAATTTATTTTGCGCGGTCACCTCATTCTCAGGGGTTATTTTCATTTATGTATCCATTTATATTATAATAACCCTTTTTGTAGAATTTTTCTTTAATGAAACTTGTTTAATGACAAATTTTGTACATTTTCTGGGACCACTACTTACCATCGCTTTTACAACAAAAGTAAAAGCGATGGTAAGTGATGACTGTAATCGATGGACATCTGCAGCCAATTTCAAACAAAGAACACTACAGATGTGTTATCACCTCCGAATACTAAGATGGAATACCTCACAGCCAATAAATTACACTATTTCTCTATGCACTTTAAACAGGAACACAGCAGTATCAGCATTGCTATTTCGCGGCGTAATAGGAAGGAGGATGGAACCTTCAATAAAACTATTATTTTCGGATTTTATCGCGTTTAATTACTACTTTAACTAATTTTTATTATCCCGATATTTCGCGTGCTTTACAGCACCCATGGTCACGGGGAGGGACTTAGATGTTTGACGTACCAATGTCATAGTTAGTCCGGCTACCCTCAGTTTTTGAATATTAATTTTTGGTCTGATTTACGCAAAATGTGCTTATAGTATCATCAAGTATTGCAGTGGCAGTGGTATGCTTGGGTTTGGATTTATTTTGTTAGTTATAGAATCCCAAGCAGATGACAGCACCCATACATCTTCTCTATTGAAATTTGGACGTTTTTTAGTTTCAATAGCTTCGCGTATTATCCTTGGTAGGAATCGGTGTTCTTTTGCAAGGATTTGTGATTTATCAAATCTTATGTAACGGTGGGGACGACCTTGAACATGTTTGCAGACTGCAGACTTCCCTGTGCTTCACGTCAGATATTTGTTCCTTCACGCGGGTTTTATAGATCTTTTTGTTTGACCTATGTAAAAGAGGCCACATTCACAATCTAGCTTGTACATACCTGCATCTTGTAGAGGAATATTACATTTGATGCATGTTAAAAATTGACTAATCTTCTTCTGCAGCTTGTAGTATGTTTTAATGGATGCTCGCTTCAAGATGTACCCAATCTTGTCTGTGACTCCTCTGACATACGGTAGTGTCAGAGGAATCACAGACACGCTCAGGTACAGGCGCGCTCGACTTGGCCGGCTTCACTCGTTCACTGTGAGGTGGGTGCGGGACCCGAAGCTTGTTGTCATGCAATACTTGCTAGACGTGCTGAAGCTTGGCGGCCGTACGTATTCTGTCGCAGATAACTCGTGCTCTCTGAAACGAAGATTTACCCACTGGAGCTAACTGTGAAGGATGATGGTGTGATTCACCATTTAGCTATCGGTTGGCATGGGTCTTTTTTCTATACACAGTGTGTCTGGGATTTTGTCTAAGTAGGATGGAACCTACTTAGACAAAATCCTAGACAGAAAAACAGTCAATCACCTATTACTTGTTGCTCGGTAACCCTTTCAGGCACTCTCTCGTATATAGTTTTTTTTTATTATAAAATAAGCATGACAAGCGAGCGTACTGTCCACCTGATGGTAAGTGGATACTGTGGCTCATGGATATCTACATCAATTAAAAATCAAAATGCAATGCGTTGTCACCCCCGAGGCCTAAGATGGCATGCCGCATTTTCAGTTAAGGTTGTCTCCGGTTGTCTATACTCACCATAATAAGCAAAAGAAGCACTGAGCTGTTGTTATATGCTGGTATTCTGTGAGAGCGCAGTACCTTCCGGGTCGAGCCGACCACAATATACCTGTAGCGTACCACCAATTTAAAAAGGCTGTAATTTTTTGTATATTAGTGTAAAGTATCCAATCGTTTTAATGCGTTTTAATCATACATAACTCTCAACTCTAAATCTACACTCTTCCTCTAACTTTAAGGCATAAATAAAATATTTAAAAGTGCTTCCGTGTCAAATTATTTCGATAAACTGTCACCCAAAAGCTGCGGCAAATGCTTGAACTTTTATCGGTTGTACTCAGCGTCGGAACGGCCGCCGGTTCAATTTTAACCGCTGCAAAAAGAACGCAGGCGGAGTTAAATTATTCACTCGCGGCCTATTCAAGGGAGAGTCGGAAAAAAGTGAAAATGTATAGCATATTGCCACTCCCTTCCCCTCTCACGCCGCATGACAAACGATCGCAAGGAATCTACCAGATGTTTTATAGAAACGTGAATGAGCAACGAATCGGTCTTTGTGCACATAATTGCTGTAAATGTTTTACTTTGTTGTTGAAAAAGGTTGTCTTTTTATTTGTAGAGGCGGACATCGGCAATGGGCTACTTTTAGTTTCGTATGTCTCGATATATTATATTAGCTTGAACTGTACGATATTTTACGTGGTAGAGACGTGCTCCAACTATATGGTGGTTTTAGTACGAATGAGTCGGCTCGACAAGGAAAGGTGTGGTTCTTCTCACAGAATACCAGCCCAAAATAGTAGCTCTATGCTCTTGTATTTCGTATGGTGAGTGTAGAAATCCGAAGACTGTGTTCACTCGAAATGAGGCATTCCACCTTAGCCTTCAGAGATATTAAAGCATCTGCATTTGAATTCTTAATTGAGGAAAGATGTATTCTGTAGATGTGTTTTAGGGTCACAGCATCCCCTTTCCATCAGGTGGACTGTGTGCTCGTTTGTCACCCTTATTCTATAAAAAATCGGTCTACACTTTTCCTTTGGGACATGAATATATGCCTTGGCTCTTTGTAAACACTTTAATATACCTAGCGATACATTCATCCATTAGCTCGTGCTCGGCTCACAGGATTAGTGAGGCGACGTGTACAGGGGCCCTCATTATTAATGGCGCTCTTGAACGGGATCCGATGGGACGCCGCCAGAGAACAAAAAGTTGCTCTCTTTTTGCGTTCTCATAAGATGCACTAGCCTTCCTGAAAAAAAGCCTCGCTTAATGAAACGTTACTAAGTTAATTGCATTAAAGCTTACTGTTAGAGGTCTCAATATAGGTAGATTAATACGTTTAGTTTACGGTCGCAACGAGCTATTTTAAATGTTTTCTTTTTCATTTTCTTAACTTTAAAAACTTTTATTTAGTTATTTATGACAGCCTATCATGTTTCTATGAATATAAGCATCCGTATTTATTGCTTTTATAGGAAGATTTTTTCAAGCGGTTAAATCATACTCTAACTATATTATAGTTGTGGCAAGAATGGGTCGGCACGACCGGGGAAGGGGCAAACTGCTGATCATGAGATGTGATCAGCAGTTACGCCTACGTTCACTAGATGAATGAGGCAGTCGTATTACTTTGAGAGTAGTTCTTTACTACATCTACAAACGCCGAATTTAATATTAAAGATTAGCTGTCCCCGGGACTTCGTCCGCGTGGGATTTATTATGGTTGGATTTCGTGGGTTTCGATTGCAGAACTCTAATGTTTTATCTCAAATAGAAGTAGCCTTAGTTACTCCTAATAATATCAGCTATCTGCTAGTGAAAGTCCCGTCAAAATCTGTTTAGCCATTTCGGAGATAAGTTGGAACAAACAGACAGACCGAAAGACAGACAGACAAAAAAAAATTTTTTTTTGTACCGTGTATAATTTCACATGTATTTATTAAAATATGTTATTTTGGCATTACAAACAGACGAATCAATTTTATTTATTTGTATAGATATATGTATATGTAAAAATTGTGTAAAAAAATGACTTGTCTGACCTAGTTAGAGCTCTAAGAGCACTTCAATGCGGATCACTCGGATCTTAGCGATTTAATTTAAATTTGTTTAATATTATTTTAATTAAACGTTCATTTATTTATTATATACGAAAAGATTTTTTTAAACTTAAAAAGATAATTCAAATAGCCTTTCAAGTTGCGCCACAGTAAGCCCCGCGTCGATCCGTGTTGGAAGCGGCGCCTGGGGGTGTGCGACTAATGCTTGTGTTCAGAGCCGTGTCAAAGGCTTTACTAGAATATACGTATACCATCTTAATGTCGCCTTATTCCCGTAATATTAAAGTGATATTAATTAGAGCAATTCCACCGTCATTTTTATAATCCATTACAGTCTACAAATTACACTGCCGCACTTAGGTCTCATATTGCCTCATAAGTGGGATGCTTGCTGTAAATGTTTGTAAAGGTTTTCATAAATTATACAACATATAACACTGTATAACGTTTAAAAAACAGGCCAAGAGAAGTTCCGTAGTTGCTCGTAACGATACGTGAACTTAGAAGGGGCCTTCATGATGCTATTAGCGTATTAAGTGAATTCGCAGTTTGGTCGCTATAATGACTGAAAATGAACCCAAATGGGACGATGGTAACTGAAGGACTTATTTTCTAAGAAGACTTATATGAAATAGTATTCAGCAAAGATTAAAAAATCTTTTAGATATTGAAAATAAAATCAAATCATTCACACACCAAGACCGTATAAAAACCTTAAGATATACATGATTGTAACGAACTTTCTCGTAAGCCACCGTCGCCCTAAGCTCTCTAGAGGATTGCCCGCTTAAACCAAGTGTACCACGAATAAAACTGTACATCTACAATAACAACTAACTAAACAACAAGCGAAAGTGTTATATCATGATCGGTATATTAGCTACGATTGTTTTAGTTTTAACTTTATTTTTTAAACTACTAGCGTGCATACTTTTCACATTTCCAAAACCACGGTATATTTGGTTGTGGTGACATGTGACTCTAATAAAAAATGCCACTTTAATGCTAAATATTTTGCAAACTGACCTCGAAATCGAAAAAAAAATGTTGTTCCATACCCACAATATTTTGAAAGGCTTATCCAACGACTGGCAAAAAAAAATTTGTTGACCCTGCTGGCTGTCCCTCGAACTTCCCGCTAATTTCAAATGCAAAGCACTCCAAATTTCACTAAATTATGACGTTGAATATGAAATATCGGAGTAATTAAAAAAATCTATTTTTTTTTCATTTTTCGTTAATGATATCTCACGAACGAATCAACCTATTTTGACCGGACCGGCGGCGATTGACGTAGTTTTTAAGGTTAAAAGCTGATTCGTTTTTGGAATCGATGCACACGCACACGCACTTGCACACGTACACGCGCGCGCGCACTCACACGCGCACACACTCCCACGCGCACGCGCTCGCGCATACACCTTCACGTACACCCACGCACACACACACACACACACACACACACACACACACACACGCACACACGCACACACGCACACACACACACACACACACACACACACACACACACACACGCACGCACACACGCACACGCACACACGCACACGCACACACGTACACACACAACAACAATTTGAATACCATGACAATTTTTCACACACACACACACACACACACACACAATAGGAAGACACTGCTGTCGTCCGCCCTGGTTTGTTTCTTTCTGTTTCCTACTATGACAACCACGGGATGATGTGGGGTAGGAATACTAAAACTCCCACTACACGGTACTTGTAATCTCTATCCATGTAATCTACATTGATTAAACATTATTCTATTTTATAATTGCCACAGTCGGGCTGGCAACATAATTTCTTTTGTTTTCGATGTGTTACAAGGAAAAAACTGTTTCTTAAAGAATGAGGGTGATCAACGAGCTAACCATCCTCCAGATGTCAAGCGTATATTGTGGTCCATGGATATCTAACATTTATTCTTTATTAAGATTCAATATGCAGATGCTTTGTCACCCGTGAGGACTACGATGGAATGCCTCCATACGTCCTGGTGTTATTCAGTAAGAAGGGTCTATAGCAAGAAACTGCTGCCCATCTCCCGGTTCGTTTAGTTCTGTCATCTCCTACAACATCCTCGGGACCACAGAAATCTAAGTAATAGTGCCTTATTATTTATATTTCTGTACACGGTACGCTTGAGTATTATCTCGTATCAATCTACTTTTCAACATTGGATTTCCTTTATAGGGCGAAATTTGATTTCGTGAATTTGTAACCAACACGCTTGGCAGATCGTCGATCGCAATACGATGTTTCGATAACATTGCAGTCTTAGTCTCCAGTATCTTTATATGATTAGCAGCGCTGAGGGCCGCGGGTTCAAATCCCGAATGGCACAAGTATTTGTATGGCCTACAAATGATTGTTCCGGGTCTTGATGTTTGTTGTTGTAAAATTTATGTATGTGTATTACCAGTATGTGTGAACTGGCCCCATGATACAGGAGAAAGTCCTAGTGTGGAGGTACAGTTTTTAAAGCAGAAGAAAATAAAGAAAGACATAAATTATATAGTTCTTTTTTTTAAACTGCGGTGGCAAACCAGCTTACACCTGATGGTTAATGGCTACAGAGCCAAAAGACACCTGCAACGAAGTTCGAAAAGAAAGAATGCAACAGATACGTTGTCACCTCTTATTTCTTTACTTTCTCCACGCGGTAGAGCCACGCTGCACGATCGGGGAAGGAACCCGCTCTCCGAGAATACCAGTGTTAAATAGCAGCTTAATGCTGCTGTATTTCGTACGATGAGTGAAGAGAACCAGAGACCCTTTTTACTGGTAACGAGTCATTCTATTTTAGTCCTCAGAGAAAACATCGCATCTAGTAAATTTTGATTCATATATAGATGTAAGTGCTAAGGGTTACAGTATCCATTACCATTATTAGAAGTTCACGTATTGTTTTTTGGCAATACAAATAGTGAAAGGGAGAACCTATCCATATGAACTGCCATACAGAAAACCTTAATCTATCATATACTTTTAATGCATAGTAGGTACTAGTATTACGAGGTAAACTTGAAGGATGAACTGTCGTGGGAGAAAAAGCTTTGTTTTTAAACGGTAAAAAGTTTTAAGCCGTCGTCTCTTTATTTACTTACGAAGTAGTTAAAGTCGGATCATTGGATTTATAAGAACAAATTGATACTGTAGCGGGTCTAATGCGATACCAGTGCCTTGCTCGAGTCTAGTCACGTTGTGAGATAGATTTACATACAATATTAGTTTCAAGACTTGTTAGCTGACTCTAAAAAGGAGGAGGCTTAGACGTCAACTGTAGGTTTTTTTTGTATGTATGTATATTTTAAGATATGTTACTAGATATCTTTATCAATTGTATACAAATATTAATAATTCCTTTTTATTCAATTGATTATACTTTAGAGGCCACATATATGTTTATAAAAATAATCCTCCCCTATGAGTGGTAAAATAACAAATGAAAATTTTTAATTTAGTAGTTTAGTAAGTAAAAGAGGTAGTTTAGTTCCTTGAAGCCGGCTTTAACTTTTCATATTAAAAGTTTATTTATTCATGTATTTCTTTTTTATTACGTTCACCACCAGCAGCGATTTTACATTACATGCAATTTCTTAAAGTATTCAAATTACATGAACAGGGCATGTAAAATCATTTAAACAACTATTTTTCGTTTGTATTATTGAATATATCTAAAAGTGAAATAAAAACAAAAACAAGCCAAAACTAGAAACTATTATACAAGTTATTTGATAAAATCCTGCTAAACCTCATCAACTGCAAACAGTTTGAAAGGAAAATTTACTCTAGTCAAACTAATAGTTAAATTATAGTGTTTTAATTAAAATTACAACTAGATATAACAATAATACAATTTAACCCAACTAAATATATAATAAAAGAAACTAATTGAAAACATACGTAACAACAAATATGAGAAAGGAACATACTCAGGATGAAAATTTAATTTTTAATGCGTAATATTTCTAACCGAATAGCAAACACGAGAAGCCTTGTGTTTTCTTTGTGTTTGTTGACCGATTTCTCAGAAACGGCTAAACCGATTTAAATGAGTCTGGTATTAATTAGGACAGAACTCTGAGATGGTACCATATAATTTATAAAAAACCATCCCTTAGGGTAGAAAGAAAGTTAGAAGTGGAAGAAATTAAAAAAAATATTAAGGTTGCTTTCTAGTTATTACACTGAATTCGTAATTTGCCCCGAATAGCTTTTAAAGTGAAAATGTCCACAGTCGAACCAGAGTAACTGAAATAGCCCAACGGTCAACGGTCAGCCAACTGAAGTGGCAATGGGCCTTATAGCTCAAGAAATCGACAAGCGACGTAGAAGAAAGCTTTCGAGTCGCAGCCTTGTACTGGTAGGCGAAGTGTAAGGCGGCCTCCCACTAGATAGAGAGACGACCTAGTAGAACATGCAGGAAGTCGACGTAGGTGCTCAGGATGTATTTTGTGGCATTTCTTGGGGTAGACCTAAAAAAAGTCCCGCTGGATTTCTTGCTGGTTCTTCCCAGGACGGAGGTTTTTTCGCGAACCAGTGGTAAATGAAAAATTACTTTCAATAAGTATTGTACTACACTGTAATCTATATTGAATAAAAATCATTCATTCATTAATTCAGCAGTGGACTTGTGAAGGGCTGTAATGATGAATGAATGAGCTTTTGAAGTAGGAAATTTAATTATTCAATACACTTAGGCTCAGCACCGACTTTAGAAGCCATAATTTCGATTTTTTTAAATAACGTTATGTATTCTTATGCCCGTCGCCGGCTGCAACATACTCGTATGTATATTAACTTTATAACATCAAAACAAAGCAACGGAGTCACAACGGTAGAATCTCAAATAATTAAAGTTCCCGACTATATGTAATTACTGAATCAGACAAACTATTAAATATACTATACTGTACACGAAAGCAACCCTTGTGCACTTCGTTTTAATCGCTATATTTGAACATAGCACTATTAAATAATGCAGGTAAAACGCGTGGGTAGTAAATCACTAGGAGGGAATAATTTTTCACGGCAACCGAGCGGTAAATCCAGGATCTCTAGTCAACCCGGCTAGTCATGGGGTGAATATACGCTTAACTTGTAATTAAAATCGCATCGAATTTATACAGGAATAATTATATAGGGTAATATTTTGTAAATTTAATAGAACCCGCTTGCTGGATAAAGACTGCGGTAGCTCCGTAGATAAGCGCTCCCCATAAATTTCACAGTGCGAACAAACCGTGTTCAATCTCCGCCAGCACCAATGAAATTTTTGATGATAAATGACAGTTAAATATTGTTGCTCCCGATATTTACACCAGACGTGAAATAGCCAGACCAACGATGGATAGTAGTTTCGAAGGTTTGAGACGTCTGGTGTGATGTTAATCCTCCTGCCAAGTGTTAGAATTGAGTCAAATTCTACCCACAACAGGAGGGGTCTTTGCCCACTAATGCACTTGCAACAATAAAGAATAATGAGGTGAGCAGTAAGTCACGCATTAAAATCAAACGGTTTGCCTCGTATTTCATAATACGTACAGCAAAGGAGTGGATTAATTTGCCGGCATCTATATGCCCTCTAAATACAATCTTGGCGTATTCAAGGCAATACAATGATGAACAGGTTTTTGTCCCGTCAAGATGGTACAATTTACTATCTGGGGTTTCATAACCACTTACCGTCGGGTGGGATTGTGCCATGCACTGGCTTATCATACGTGGTAGAGCCACGCTACAGCTATACTATGGTTGTAGCACGACATGATGTTATAACCTCAGAAGGGCACGTTCTCACATTATACGTGAGTGTAGAGAACCGGAGACCGTTTTGACTGGAAACGGGGCATTCCATTTTAGCCCGGACAGGGGTAACAACGCATCGGCTTTTTGATCCTTAATTGAGGGTAAATGTCTATGGGCCACAACATCCACTTACCATCACGGACTCTGAGCTCGTGTGTCATCCGTATTCTATAAAAAATAAAAAATAAATAATTAAAACTTACTACTGTTGAGGCAGTAATCTAAAGCTGTCTTCCACCCTACTGAGATAGCATTTAAGGGCATAATGGAAATGTATCTCGGATGAGCATTTACATAAAAAGCTTAGTCCCGGCTTCTCAACGACAGGAACTTACTCGTAACTCGCGATATTATACGAACGGCGACGAAACTACATCACTGGCTTAACATTTGCATTCAAATTTCAAGCTTACGAAAACCAATGTTGAATGCATAAATGCTTGAAAAAGTGCGATTTTCATGACACATTTATTTCCCGCCTTTAGCTGAGATTTAAAAAGAAAATGTATTTTACGGTCGTATGAGTCGCTTGGAGAGTTTTGGCTTTCGGTAATTTCGGTCTGCTTGTTACTTTGGTGATTTCAGGGAAATGGCCCTTTTGACGCATCGTTGATCTAGAGGATTAAATGTTCTCCCTCAGAGAGGTGCTTAGCTCATCTTAAATGCTGTGAAGCTATTTTTAAGCCGGGCTTTGCACCCTTAAATAATACACAAACGTAGACGTCTTTTAAAACTTTAATGTGTACAGTATGACAAATTTATGTATGCTTACGAAAAACTGGCGGTGAAAACAAAGTGTTGCGAGTAATAAATTTGTTGCATATACATTTAATGATTTGTTTATGTAAAAAAAAACATGACCGCCACACTAGGATTTTCTCATGTAATGGGACTGCCCCAGTTATACATGAGAAAATACACAAATTACAAAAAACAAACATGCAGTTCATTTGATGGTAAAAGGATGCTGTGACCTATAGGCATCCACATTTATTCTCAATTAAGATTCAACATACTGATGCGTTGTCATCCCACAGGAATAATATGGAATGCCTCGTTTCCAGTAAATAGAGTCTTTAGTTTTCTACACTCGCCATACGAAAAACAGCAGCAAGCTGGATACTTTTTGTTTGCCGTATATGCACAAATGAACCTACAAGCAACAAATAAGCACTGTAACACTTTCAATTATAGATCGTCCAGCTACGACACAATGCCAACGAATATTTTCTTTCCCTAGCAATATTTTGTAGCGCTACGGCGTAGCACAATGGCTCCGTAGAGCGTGGCGTAACGGCGTGGCCACAATACGTGAAAGCCTGCAAAGGCTGCAAGGGGCATTGGACCGACGCCAGCACGCGAACAACTGGACGGACGATCGATGTCGAATATAAAGGCTCACTCGCTGTGAGGACACATTCTTCTTTTCCATTTGTTCAATATTTACGTCTTAAGAAATGAACAAATACAGCGGGAATATGTATTTTATATGTTTGGTGTGCGTCACAAATGTGTGGATAAATTTTTTGAAATGTACTTTTTTAAATTTATTTATGTACATACAATCAGATAAAGAAACTGTCATATAGTAAGTTCGTAAAAAGGCTCTTCAATTCCATAATTTACTGAAATATCTTCCAGTAGACCCAGAGGGTTGTCGATCGCAGTGTTTTGGGTTGTTATTAGGAAACAGCTATCGTTAATTCCTAGGTTTGTTTCTTACGAAATACACGGAACCACGTGGGGTAGTGGATATTCTTACCATTACACGGCTTACGAATTGTCGCAGTCGATTGGCGCAATTCTGTAAGATAAATTATTAAAGACAAATTTATACGTATATTATGTAAATTTATCAAATACACTACAGAGTCGACGAAAAAGGGCGAAGATATTTTACTGGACATACTTCCGAATACAAATCGAACGCATATTTATAATTCAGGCGCATATCGTTCCCTAACCGTATTTTACTTCCTTTTATACACTCGAAGACGTGATCATATGGAGGAAACCTTTGCGTTTGCGGAAACCATTTAAAATAACGATAAATTCTGATGCAATACGCTCGAGCTGCGACTTCAGGGAGCTACAAACGCAGACATGGCGTATTATAGCATGCTTGCTACATCCGGTGACTTTGTCGGTGTCAATATTTAGTATAAATATAGTTTAAAAAGAAATTTAAATTATAATACAGTTTTCTCTCCCCGTAGTCAACAACTCTGGCTGCGTTTCCTTGCTGGATGGGTTAGCCGTCGAGCGAGAAAAGAACCAGCCTTTGTATCACCAGCAGAGACGACCAGTCGCGGATACAATTCATTTAGGAGCTTCGCCGCACATTGACATTAATTCTTAATATAATTTTGTTTACTTTATTCTTCACACAACATTCAAATATACAATAATTAAAACTGTATTAAAAAAAATATAAACGGCAAATGGCACTTACGCCTTTTCAAACGTGCCTGACGCCGCCCCGGCACTAAACGAGTACCTCGTTTGGTGCCCTGAGATGAGAGGTTGCCAATGTATCTACGCACGTAACATCATAGCATTTTAAAAGATTTCATAATAATATAAAATTGAAATGAAGAATTAATAGTCAACCGGATGGATTGTTATATGTGATTACACCCTATGAATACTTGCAATTAACTTTAAATAATGAAGGCTACTGATAAAGTGTCATCTCTGAGGACTAACAGCCTGTAATTATTCAGGCTTTCTGTACTTTTCAGACTGGAACACTGAAATGCACCCACTGCTATTTAACAGCAGAAATAGGTAACAAGGCACCTACCCAAACGGACTCCTAGAAGGAGATTTTTTATTACTTGAAAAATACTTATTTTTGTTCTATATTACGTTCAAATTAAAAAAAAAAACTGCACTAGTATTTCTAAACCATGTGGGAGCGGAGTAGATTAAAGCCACCCCATTTCGTCCGCAGGTACCATAAAAGGTGACGAAAAATTCCAGAAACATTTTATAGGTTTCAATATAGAATAACCAGTCGATTTACGCTTGTTGTAGAATAATCAGATAGGTGACTAGTAGCAGTGTAAAAGTGTAGGAAGTCCGCTGTAATTGGCAATTCGCCTACCAAGCTTATCCAATATGTAAATCCTCCCTACAAGAGGAGAGGTCAACGTACAGCGCGGACTCTAATAAAGAACGAGAACAAGGTTGCAAGTAATGGTTTCTTATATTTACGCAACTACTACACATTAAATGAACCTAATTTTATAGATCTTATCGCGTTCAATTTTAACTTTTTGATTCGCGACGTGTCGTGTGGTTTACAGTCTACCCCGCGGCTATAGATGTACATGTAGCACTGGAAACGTTTGGAATGACAACGTTAAAATCAAACGGGATACCGTTGACATTACTGTTACAGTCCATTAAAGTGCACTGTTGTACAAAGGCTAACTCGCTTGACAAGCGTAGCAACTATGGCAATTATCCCCCCTATGAGGCAATCTGTGAGAGCGGCCTATGTTCAGGAGTGGACTTTGAGAGGTAAGAGTAACAGTTTAACGGTAACAGTAAATATTTTTTTGACGTGACAACGTCTAATAAATCGATGAACGCCGGCTGCACGCGTGAAAAAGGATGACTCATCGTAACGTTACGCTCAATGTAACGTTACGATCGGAGCGAGGGCGCTGCACGAGCGAGCAAGAGGCACGTTCGGCTTGAGTGTTCGGCTTGCGCCACATTTTTTTTATATAGGATAGGGTGACAAACGAGCACACAGTCCACCTGATGATAAGTGGTTGCTGTGGCCCATAGTCATCTACATTTATCCTCAATTATGTATTAAAATGCAGATGCGTTGTCACCCGTGAGGACTAATATGGAATGCCTCGTTTCCAGTAAAAAGGGTCTCCGGT
>DWHP01001750.1:0-15490 GCA_018247895.1 Parnassius honrathi | reverse complement strand
TGTCAAAAATTACAAAATTACGGAGCATGAAAATTTTCTCACCAATGCCGCGGAGAAAATTTGTACATTATTCAACTGACTTCATCTACTTGTACTCAAAAACAGCTAACTTTGCAGTCACTACTCACTGACGTTAGCGCCGCTATAAATTCTAAAATTTTGAAGGACAGGCGGGCTATGATTTAGTACGTAGTGATCGTTCTCCTGTTCTCTAACCTTCATGTTATATATTATGAATGACAATGGAAACCAAAAGTTAACGGTAAATAATGTCATCTTTGATAGTGTGTCTCGAGTCGAATAAAAACATAATAAACTATTAGCTAATCCGTAAGTGTTTTGATGCGTGAGTTTGCTTAAAATTTGTATTTCTACGTTTTGTTTGCATTTTAACCAATTAACCATGTAATTATAAATCTAATAACATACTTGGTATATTTTAATCCCTAGTTCCCTTATAATCCTACTTGTACATATGGACGTTGAAGGTCTCTTCTTTTATATAAAATTATCATCGGAAATTGTGTCATTATACTATTGTAAATGTATCGCACCTTACCACGATTGCAACAAGTCAAGAGTTTCGGAGAGTGTGATATCCTGAAACTGATCTAAGTGTAAGTACGCCAAACCACGTGGCGGACCTGCTGTGTTAGCAGATACTCAACGAGGAAGGCGAGGCTGCCCCTACCAGCCCTATAGGTATATGCATTATATGCGTTATAAATAAATGCACATACCTATAGGTATACGCCTATAGGTATGTGCATTCCTTTTTCCTCTGCTCCTATTGTTGTATATATCAATACAGTCCATAAAATATCGAAGAAACTCACACGTTACGGGCGCGACCAGCGTTCATTGCGTTATTGCTTAAGATATTGTGCCATTTTGCGCGCTTAATTCATTTTAAGTAGTACTTCTACGTTTTATTCGTATTAAATGTATTTATGTGCTAAAAATATTTAGAAACTAGATTTTTAATTAAAAAATTATCTGGATGTGCCTAAGAATACTAATAACGCGCTTGTTTTCTTCTTTCGCGACACACTAATTTTTGATTCGGAAGAAAGCTTTTATAAACAGAACCGAAACTAAGCGAATAAATTTTAAGAGTAAGCCTACAGTTTAATAATATATTTCCTTTTTAGGGTTATGGAAAGCTGTTAAAATCATATCACATAAATGCTGTAAAGCTGGAGGCGTTTCAACATTACTAATGGGTCTTTTAAATTTTATGGTAAGCATACTTCCAGAGGGGAATAATTAATTCCAGTATTCAAAAGTCCCAACTTTTAAATATTTTACTTATTTATCAAGCATTGATTTATTTGAAAACATTTAAAAGTAATGATTCATTTTGTGTTCACTTGTTTTATTTGTTGACTTAAAATCTAATTTCCCATTGAAATTGTGGTTATTTAATTGATATGTGTGCTCTAAACAGTCTTTATACAGCTTAAATATGTTATTTACGATACACTTCTATTTGTAAAAATAATCTCCTTAAAATGATAACGAGAAAAAATGAAAAAAGAATTGAATACCATGTTTATTTACACAGCTAAACGTGGTGTAGATTAAAATTAAGAACACTTCTACACACTAATTAATAAACAATATTTTCCAATTCAAATTTACGTAATAAAACCGAAACCACTATACAAAGTAAATTAAGTACACAAGTCTAATGGCTAAAACAATAAAAAAACGACTGCGTAAAAAAGTTTACTAAAAGGAGAAAGAGGCTGTAAGCTGACAAGATTGCATGCAAGACAATTCCTAGTTACAATCGAAAATCGAAAACAAGAATATGAACGGCTGAGAAGGAATATCGACGTGTAGTTCTACAATATAACATAGTCGTATTTCTTGAAGAACTAAACCATGATGTTCGGTGGGCACACCGTGGAGCGGCCACACTTCCAGTGTAGCGCAATCTTTGAGAACGGAACTTTTTTTGTATAGAATAAGGGTGACAAACGAGCACACAGTCCACCTGATGGTAAGTGGATGCTATGGTCTACAGACATCTACATCTAACCTCGATTGTCCCCCCTTAAATGGAATGCCTCCGGGTCTCCGGTTCTCTACACTCAACATACAAAGATCAGCAGCATTAAGCTGTTGTTTTACGCTGGTATTCTGCGACCCATCCATTCCCACTACAACCATAATATAGATGCAACGTGGCTCTACCACCCATAAACTGGTACTGAACAGAAGGACTTCATGTACCAGTTTTCAACCCACTTTCAGACTGCTGTAATTCTACCAAGTAAAACATGTCTCTGCACTTTATTTTTTTTTAATTTCTCAAACATGCTGGTTTCCTAACAATATTTCTCTTCACCACCATTTTTGATACACGTAGCAATAACCTCGTATGATAATGTGAAAACCAGTACATTTTTAACTGAGCTTTTGTTTTTATCGCTGTGACAGTAATAACAGATCCTGACGATTTTATGACTGTTGCGAACTCGTGTTTAGAGAAGGGCTTCATATATTATAATTTTGCTAAACCGTGGCTTGGGGAAGGCTTGTTGACTGCACCGTGTAAGTAAAAATGTGTTATTTTATAGATTTAAAACAAATAAAGTTTTATTTTTATGACCAAATACAGTAACAAAATGGAAAGGCCACCGAAAGTTACTAAATATGGCATTTAACAAGCAAGTTTTAGATGGATTTTTAGATGTTTTCAATAGCCAATCCAGGATTTTACTTAAAAAAATCTCTGTGGAAGAGGGGAAGGACTTTTTGATCACAAAAAGTATATAATGCAAAACTCCTTAGAAACAATATTCTGTAAGTACTTTTATGAATTATTTTTCATGTAAATAAGGATGAAAATCGCGTACATGCCCCCGTACCTGATGGATGTTGTATTTGTGCTGGATGTTGTAGTTCAAATAAAACATTTTGTCCTTGATGAAAAATTAAAATGTGGATGTGTTGCCAACCTTGATCATTTTTTATAAACAGGATAATGCTGGCAAACGATAACATAAACATATTCATCTATCCGAGATTAAGAAGCAAAATGCATATGCATTGTCACACCTGAGGACTAAGATAGAATGCCTCGTTTGAAGTAAAAAGGGGCTACGGTTCTCTACACTCATCATACGTAACACAGCAGTATTAAGCTGCTATTTAATACTGGTATTCTGTGAGAGCGTGATCCTTCCCGGTCGAATCGACCCATTCATACTTGTACTTAAATGGAATGTCTCATGAGTATTTACAAATTCCTATTGACAATATTTTCAAAAACAAACATTTATTTAAAATCTCTAAAACATCATTTTGTTTTGTTTGTTATATAACTTTATGTATCAAACATGTACATGTCAACCTACTTAAGCGTGATAAAAACGTATTTAACCATTTAAACGACCATGATAACGGCGGTCAGTGAGTGCTTAGAATCTCCGGTGGAGGTTCAGCTGACTTCACGAAACGACTCTACCTGGCGACATATAACGCACGAACTCTCAGGATGACGCAAAGATCATTCAGATAGAAGAAGAGATAGACAAGTTGCGCTGGGATATTAAAGGAATATCTGAGGTCCAAAGAGAGGGGGGACAAAGAGGTTATCCTCAAATCCGGCAACTTATTCTATCACCGGGAGGGCGATCATCTGTCTCAAGGACTTCGGACTTATCGTCCAAAAGAGCTCACGTGTGTCGACGAGAGTACCTTATACTCAGAATCACCAAACTATATTCGCCAAAGGTTATACAGGTTTACGCACCAACCTCGACACATCCCAATGAGGAGGTGAAGGAGATGTATGAGGATATATCTAGTACCCTGAATTCCTTCAAAACCCATAATACGGTGTTAATGGGAGACTTCAACGCAAAGCTAGCCACAAAAGAGACTGGTAAGCTGAAATTAGGGAAATTTGGAATAAGGAACGAAACCCAAGAAGCTGGCTGACTTCGTAAAGAAAGAGTGACTCTATGATTAACTCTTTCTACTAAAAGTGGCCTCACAGAAAGTGAACCCCGGCGGTTTGACAAAAATAATATTGACTCATTATGATAACCAGACGACAACTGTTCAGTGATGTTTCAGCGATCGCAAGGGTGAAACTGGCAGCGATCACCGAATGGTGAGAGGCACACTGAACCTAAACGTGATGTTAGTGAGGTCACGGCTACTAAAGTCAACGCTATGTCCCCTCGTGCTCTAATCCAAAGCCCCGAAAACTTTCAGCTTGAGTAACAAAATCGTTTTCAGTACCTAGAAGACTGCAATGAAGTGGACAATATGAATAACTAGTGATCGGAGCTTTTCTGTTAGAGAAGTCGGAGAAGTTCTGTAAGACCCGTGGCAGAAGGACACAAAACTCTTCGATCACGTTCTTAATCTTATAGCGGTTACACAGGAGATGAAACTGCAGGCTTCAGCAGATTTGACAGCATACAGGCGGCTGAACAGATAGGTCTTAAAATGCATACGCAGGACTTAGGCAACTTCAATATAGCTAGTATTGAAGAAGCGATTGAGCGGAATCAAGGACTACAAAGTCTTTGCCAGAGGTCTGTCTGCCAGAAAAAGCCAACTGTCGAAGCTGAAGCCCGCATGTGATAGCATCGTTTCCAAGAAACCTGATATTTTAAATGCGTTTTAGATGTTCTACGTACAGCTATATACGTTATCGTTGCAGTCCTACGCAAGTGCTCATGCTGAGCGACGACCCCGAACTTCAACGACCTAAGAGCAAGTTTTATCAGACAATATTCTGATAATATCTCGGACGTCAGTCTGAGCGAGATTAGAATAGCTCTCCAGCATCTTATGATGGAATTACAGCGGAGCTTCTGAAAGCGGGTTAAAAACCGGTAATAAGTTCTTCAGAAGGTCTTTAATTCCATCCTCCATAGTGCTACTATTTCGAAGGCGTGGAGCAGAAGTGCAGTGGTGTTATCCTTCAAGAACAGTGACAACACTCTCTTGAAGAATTACAGACCGATTTCCCTTCTGAGCCGCATCTACGTGCTGTTTTGAGAATCATTACGAATAGTCTCGCACGCGGATTCGACGATTTCCAGCCTCCCGAGCAAGCTGGTTTTCAAAATGGCTTTAGTACCGTGGACCATAAATATACCCTTTGAGGGATTGTACAGATGACTGGAGAGTACAATACGCCACTATGTCTCGCGTATGTGAATGTCTTTGATTCTGTCGAAATTTGGGTGGTTCTGCAGTCCCATCAGCAGTGCAAGTTGACTGTCGGTATATCGAAGTACTGAAATGTTTGTATAGTAGGGCTACGATGGCTATCCAAGTACAGAACCAGAGTGCGAAACCTATCCAAATGCAGAGAGGTGTAAGACAGAGTGATGTTATATCCCCGAAACTTTTCGCCGCTGCATTGGAAGATGTTTTCAAACTACTGAACACGTTATAAAGACCATTTAGCCGCGTACAGAAATTGTAATCCTGATAAATCCCATTTTGGTAAACATCTTTTGGACACTGGACACAACCTAGCCAGTGACCACTCCTTTAAAGTCTTACATACTTGTAGTAAAGGGCTGACTGTGTGTACTGGAACAGTTAGAGATTTTAAAAAATAATAATGGTAGCGTTGCACTTCTGGATGAACAAACAAATGTTTCTAACTCACCTCTATTAAACATCTTTAAGCCTGCTCTCTAATAAAAGACAGCCACGCAATATGGTCGTTTATCACCCTCGTGGTGATCAGTGATTTGTTGCGTGGTTGGAGGGTGGAGGTTAAGCGAACGTTTCGCGGCGGTTTGTTGTTTATTATTTTTACAACAAACGGCTACGTACGTCATGAGGTGATTGGTGGCATGTTATATATGTCGCAATAAGTGCGTGTTGCCAAAGATTAGCTATAGATCTGAAACGTGGTTTTTCATTACAGTACGTATGAGGAAGCTCAAAGTCGCTCAGGAAGGGCTATGCTCGGAGTTTCTCTGCGTGATAAACTTATAAATGAGGATGTCCGCAGTAGAACCAGAGTAACTGACATAGCTTAACGGATTAGTAAGCTGAAGTGGCAATGGGCCGGCCATATAGCTCGAAGAACTGATAATCGATAGGGAAAAAAGGTTCTTGAGTGGCAGCCTCGTACTGGCAGGGCGTTCCCCACTAGACGGAGTGATGACCTGGTAAGACATGTAGGAAGTCGGAGGATGCAGGCGGCTCAGAATCGTGCTTTGTGGCGTTCCTTGGAGGAGGTTTATCCGCAGTGGACTTGTGAAGGACTGTATTGATGATGAAATAAACCATTTAAATATAGTGTTATGAAATATTTCGATAGTCAGTTGTAAGGTTGACAAGGTTTAACAGGCGGTTTCGTGGCCCAAAACCAATAAAACCACACTGGTTATCATTAGCATGTGAGATAATTAATAAAAGTTTAGAAAACTTGTTACATCCCCCTTATACCTAAATTCGTTAATCTGTGCTTATGGGGTATAAACATCGATTAACGTATAGTTAGCATAAATTATCTATTTAATATTTAGCATAAATTATTACAAACACAACTATAAAATAACATATTATTATTTTTGTTTAGTGACAGCAACAGGTGTAGACTTAAAAGCCGACAAAACACTCACCGCAAAGTATGTGACCTTAACGGATAGAATTCTCAGAAATTTAGTTCACAGAAGTCAAACTATATGGTATTACAAAGATTTTATTTGGAATACGAGCTGTACAAAAATGCAGCTAGATAAGGACATCGAGTTCTTACACGGTGTATCAAACATGGTATATTTCACATTCGGGTTTCTATTTCGTCTTCTTCTACTTCTTTTTCATTCTTATTCATTTTAGTCCTCAGGAGTGGCAATATATACATAGTCTTTTTAGTTTGAATTTTGTAATATAGTGGGCAGTTAGCTCGTGAATTACGCAATGTCAATATAAGTATTATTCCAATCAAAATAAAAAAAAACGACTCAAAAAACACTGGTGTCGGTGTATATAGTGTAACGAAGAAGCCCCCGACTTGAAAAGTTATTGTATGAAAATTAGTTACTTTATTTTTACTTTATTTAAAGATCATGGTATCCACTATAATGCTTTCTGTTTATTTATTAAAATTTTTACCCCCCAATTTCATTTGATTTTTTTCTTAAAATTTGTACGGGGCATTTAATAAAATAAGAATTACTGAAATGGAATAAACCGATTTCATCTTATCAAGGAACATCTAAAAAACTACAGTGAACTATGTAGTGGCGGTGTAAGAATATCTACTACTCCATATCTTCTCGTAGGTGTCGTAAGTGGATAAAAGCAAAATGAGTCAAGAGATGAGCAGCGGTATCTTTCTTATAACAGCAACAAAATAAGAAGCTGCGGTTCCCAAGTTCTCACTAAGCACAGAAACGACGACAAATATCCCTTTATGAGCAATGACACAAGAAAACGGCCCCCATATCGCGGCGGCCCTGCTATTTCTAGTTAAAATGGCAACCATGAGAAGGCATGGCTAGATGTGCTACGTATTTTCAGTGGATAACTTCTACCTGTGACGACCCGATCTGGCAACATTTAACGCACATACCCTGACGATTGATGAGAAGATCGTGGAGCTGGAAGAAGAAATGGACATGTTATATTGAGATATTATATCTGAGGTCCACAATCCCGAATCCAGCAACTTATTCTATTACCAGAAGCGTGGCCATCTGTTTTAAGGAGGTGTTGGATATCGTCCACGTATCTCCTATTAACCAGGTTAAAAATTGGGATTGTTTCGACAAGGGTTGCGTTCCCCATACTTAACTACGAACATTTCGATTGTATAACTATTGTGTCTTTTTCGTGGACTGGAAAAATGTTGAAATCACCAAACGGTATTTGATCAAGGTCATACGGTTTATAGTTACGCACCAAACTCAGCACATACCAATAAGCAGGTTGAGGAAACGTATTAGGATATCTCTAGAGATATTCTCATACATTTCTTTCTAGAGCCATACATTCCTCCAAAACAAGAGTACCCTTAACTCTTAAATAGGCCTATTTTCAATATATCGCCAATTTGGTCGATAAACTTTTGCCAAAGACGTCCGTTTCCGACTCCTCCGTTCACTTCCGCAACATAAATTTGCTTTATCACTCTTTTATCAATCATTCATTCTACATGACCAAACCACTGAATCATTCATTTCATTCATTTTACAAACCACACACTTCTTTTATCACACACTTTCACACTCAGATTCAGCCCTAACATACTCCTTAACGACCGCATTTCTACTGCGTTTATTCTACTTTATTTCCTGCGTTCACTCGTCGTTCTATACCCTTATCATGTCTCCCAATCCTACTAAATACACATCCCAAATATACAAACTCATCTACTTGTTATCATATTACTTATTTCACATTACGTTTTACTTTCTTCTCTTTCAAAAACCATAACATTTGTCTTACTTGTAATCACTTTTATTCCCCTTTTTCTTAATGACCTGGTCATTAAAGTAACCGTCATCTACGACTTGGTTGCCGACGACGCAAATACGACTTGATCATCGGCGTACAAAAGGCATTTGACGGTTAACTCACCCATTCTTAGCCCGCATTCTTCAAGTTTCAAATTTTCCTAGCAACTGTCTATAAATAGTTTGAACAGCGATAGGGAAGCCACCTTTTTATGGATGCCAAACTAGTAAAAAACTTAAATTGTACACCCTTTCTAAATCCCGCTTGCACATTCCAAATTTTTCTATTGGTTACTTTCATAAGTCTTTCAATTAGTAACTTAGCATACAGTTTTCCCACAATGCTAAGAAGGTGATACCACGATAGTTTTCACAGTCCTGCTGCAACCCTTTTCCCATATATATTGCGACTATCACGGCTTTGCACCAGTCTCCCGGCAGCCCGCTTCAGTTCCCAACACAAATTAAACATGGTGTACAGCTTAGTGTTGTGGTGAAATACTTTTACAGTAGGACTTCGATTGCTATCTGAGTTCATAATTGGAAAATGATATTTGTTTAACTGCAGAAAGTGTAAGACAGGGTGACGTTATATCCCTGAGACTTTACCGTTGTAGTAGAAGATGTTTCCAAGCTACTAGATTTAAAAATACAAGTTGTTAACATCAATGGAGAATACATAAATTATTTTTGATGTGTCGACAATGTAGTCATTAGTACATATTCATCTTACCACTATGCTCAATGATCTCAAATGTGTCTACTAATTAACATGTAGAAGACAAAGATCACGTGTAATGTCCATGGCACACCTTTGCTCGTAGTTGTTCGAGAATACTACGCTCAGAGTTTTTATTATGTACAACCACTGCGTGTTGCCAGTGACGACAAGTGTATATATATGGA
Organism: Parnassius honrathi; assembly: GCA_018247895.1. Classification (NCBI taxonomy): domain Eukaryota; kingdom Metazoa; phylum Arthropoda; class Insecta; order Lepidoptera; family Papilionidae; genus Parnassius; species Parnassius honrathi. The sequence continues at coordinate 6,131 of DWHP01001750.1, read as the reverse complement.
ACTAAGACCTGTCATTATATAGGGAATCATACGCCCAGCAGGCCTCAAGGTCACTTAGCGAGTTCTGAAGAAGTTTCTCTACCTAAAGACTTTGTAATGGGGATTTCCGAAGTAGAACCATATATATAGCACGTTAGATCAATGCACAACCGATGGGGGAGCAAGGTTTTCGAGCGGAATCAATGGATGCAGGTAGCTCAGGACCGTGTTTGTAGCATTGTTTAGCCTATGTTCTGCAGCGGACTTGCAAGGATGATGATGATGTTGAGAGTTGTAATTTTTCTGGAGGCGGAGCATAGTGTAGCCCTGTTATCCGTGACTTCGGTGCAATTTCGTATGCCTTAAACGCAACGTTTTGTCGCATGAAATCATGAGACATTCTTATAACAATCACATTTTCAGAAAGATAAATGATTGTTGAACTTTTTTTTAATCCATTAATTGCTATTTTTACATTAAAAAGTGGTTTAATTGTCTTACTTACCGTAGAAATTTAGTAGAGATTAGTAAATATAGTATCCCGAGATGGGTTAAGACAAGATTAGTCTGATGACTTACTGATAGAGTTGCATGCTTTTTCCGCGGTCGTATATCTCAGAGTTGTTAACACGCACACAATTATTCAGGTTAGTCTAATCAAAGCTCAAACGAAGGTGGCACCAGTTAAGCAGAAATCGATTCCTTGTTTGGAGTTAATGGGAGCAATACTGCTTTACGAGCTATAAACAGTACTGGTACTGGAAGTGCAGCCGATACTCAGCATTTACTCATATTCCGTTCATAGGGCAGTTACCTAGTACCAGAGTCACTAAGGAAAGAACGTTTCGAAGTAGCGGTGTGGATTTTGCGGGTCCAATTGATATTAAAAATTCCAAAAATATTGGTTATAAATCATCTGAAGGATGTATTTGTCTTTTTTATGTATGGCAACCAAGTTCATACACTTGGAAGTTATTAGCTATCTATCGGCTCAAAGTTTCATTGCTAGCTTTGAACGATTTGTGTTTTGAATTTTGTATTTTGGTGGGTTGTGGGAGGCTGGAGTGAAAGCCACCAAATAGCACTTGGAACGGGTCATAGGTGACTCTACTCTCACATATGAAGAAACGTACACACTTTTGACCCAAGTTGAAGCGTGTCTTAACTCAAGGCCACTATCAGTGATCATTGACAATCCCGTTCAATCAGTGATCATTGACAATCCTGTTTAATCAGTGATCATTGACAATCCTTTTTAATCAGTGATCATTGACAGTCCTTTTGACCCTACCCCCTAGCGGGCTATTTCCTTATTGACGAGTCTCTAGTAACGTTGACTGAAAGTAATTACGAAGACGCCAACGTGGGGAGTCAGAGACGCCAGCGAGTTACGCAACTTATGTTCCAGGAGTTTTGGTGACGATGGTCTGAAGAATACTTGGTGAATTTGTTACATCGATACAAATGACAGAAACTCATACCGAAACCAAATGTTCTACACATGTTATTGAAAAAAGAAGACAATTTGCCTCCTGATCGTTGGTTGTTGGATAGAATTGTAGATAAGCACTCTGGCTTCGATAAAGTTACGAGAGTCGTACCGCCCAAATGCAATGACTCATTGATCAAACGCCCCACATCAAAACTGTGTATCTTACCTGTTAAAATTAGTTGTTAATCAATGAAGTATTAATTATCACACTTTTACTCTTAGCTTGTAATTCAATTTCATACCGAAAGCTAACAATCTTTAAATATTACAGACCATATTCATCGAAGTCATGTAAGAATACAGGTTAAAATGTTCAATATAATGCAATCTATTTAGGTCGAAAACTCAAACTAGATGGCGTTATGCGGAATTAAAATGCAGTATAGTTTTGTTCGTTTATATTAGATGAGGTATTGAATCTTCGCAATCCGTGTGCCAAAGTTGGCTTGACTACTGCGTTATTAAATGTACAAAAAGTAAAATACTGTTTCATTCAAGTATAAATAATTGCAGCAGTCTGAACTCACATAAATTATGACGTGTTCATTTTAAAATAAATAATTATCCATTTTGAGTTACCTAAGAATTTAATAAAATATTCATTACGTAATAAATTAACGTAATGAATATTTGACATATAATTATCTATAGTTATTTTTATATTGTGTGCAATGATTATTAATTGTAAATAATGCTATGGTTTATGTTAATAGATAAGAAAAAGAAAGAGAAAAAATATTGAATAAAAAGTTTCATTTAAATAATAAATAATATATTTATTGTGATAAATAGATATTACTAACAATTTTGGCTTCAACTTGGACATTCTTAGTTTTATTATTATTTTTTCAAAATAATTAAACTTTATTTTTTACACTTGATGTAGACGCCTCTACTTTATTCCCGAATGATAATGCGGTAGTTTTGGGAAAAAAATTATTTTTGGAATTAAAGAATAATGTCTTATATTATCAAATATTTTTGTCTTTCTTTCCATAAAATATTAATTACTCACACGATGTGGTGATTGATGCGACGCTGCTAGAAGCAAATCCTGAATGATTTGCAGTAGGCCACCGCAGAGTGTAAATGTTGAACTTATGCATTATGTTCTTTTAGTTTCTTATAGTTTTATCTCTTTACTTTAAACATTTCAAGACTGAAAAGTAACACAGTTTGTATTTATATTAAGGCTTGAAGAAGTATTTGGGCAGTCGGACAGGGATGTTGAAAAGCAAGACTTACCTCGTCTTACTTATTTGGAGACAGTTATTTAGGAATCTTTGAGGCTATACCCTATTTCTCCTGTTATATTCCGACTTATCGACAAGGATTTAAAACTAAGTAGGTCTTATATTTATACGTCATATTTATTTCATATTAATGTTTTAATAAGTGTTACATAAAAAAGTTTTTTTTATAAGATAGGGTGACAAACGAGCACACAGTCCACCTGATGGTAAGTGGTTGCTGTGGCCAGCATTAACTAAGATACTATTTTACGATGGTATTCTGTGAGAGCGTGATCCTGCCCCGGTCGAGTCAACCCATTTGTGTTACAACTATACTACTAATATAACTGCAGCATGACTCTACCACGTAAAAGATTTGTAAAATAGAGAGATTTAAGTGAAAATAATCTGTATTAAACAGTTTTCTTTGCTTCGATTTGGCCTCCTGTTATACCACAGGATCCCCTCTGTACAGACGGTTTTGAAACAGGCAAAGAGCTTTGGCTGTCATCACACGCCTAAGAAATACTTTGGTTTTCGAATCTATTACCTCGCGATGTATTTATTCACTGCCAAACAAAAAAAATTGTTGTTGATAAATCAATAGCTAAAATTGATATCAGCAATTTCAATTTGACTCGCGAGAATTGAGCTTGGGTTGCACGCAAGTTCTAAAAAATATAAGGCGAGCGTCGAGTCACTGAACTATCACAGTTCGAGATACGTAAACCGATTTTTTTTACAATACCAAATATTTTATTCTCCAAACTTATCAGAATCGTCATTGATTGTTAAAGTTGTTTTGATGATGATTTTTACGAGATTAAAATATAAAAAAATGTTCTTTTGTTTTCTTACAGAAAATTATACTTTATATTCCGGAAAAATTTGTTTGCTCTTCATTTACGGTGTACACCAACATCCTGCGTGGGGTGACGATGCGAATGACTTTAAGCTAGAGAGGTGGTTGAACCCCGAAACTTTGCCAAAGAATCCAAATTTTTTTATGCCTTTTAGCCTGGGAAGAAGAAATTGTATAGGTATTAATACCAAAATCATATTTTTAAAACTAAATAATTCCTATTAAAGAGTAAATGATAAAATATACATGCAAGTACTTACGTATCCGATTGGAGGAGTATTTTCATATGTAAATTAACTTTTTGTTAGTTGTTTAATTGTGTTTGTCATTGCTTGTTACGAAAGCGTGAGTTAAGATACTTTTTGTAATAAGTTTAATAACATTTTTTCAGGTAAAGCTTACGCGATGATGTGGTTGAAGACAATTATTTCACATTTTTTGCGTAAATTCCAAGTAACTGGCGATCACAAAAAAATGTTGCTTAAGTTTGATTTCCTGCTTAAATCTTATTCGGGTACATATATTGCAATTGAAAGAAGAAAGTTCAATTCGAAACTATTAATCTGTCGAAAGGCGTTGGTTAAAATATATAGAATAGAATAGAATTTCTGTGCAAGTCCTCTTTTGTTTAATAAGTTTATGTCGGGTACATCGAAAGAATTGTTTGAAGAAACGCGTAATATAGTAGCGTCTACTATATTACGTGATATAATGATGCTCCACGTAGCTGAGCCACCACATGAGCTGGCAGTTAAAGACCAGCATCATTGTTTTCGAGTACAAGGTTAGGTTACGTTACATCGGTCACCTTTTTCAGAGATCGGCTATACTAAAGGAAAGGTGTCTTTCATGACTTTGAGACAGCGCCTGTTGAGAAGTACATTTGTCCTCAGCACAATTTAGGAAATTCCGTCGGGCCTACTTGGCTTGAGGATATCCAGGACGGGGAGTACTTTTGCTTTGTTTTATGCACAACTTTGTTCGTTAAAAATTACAAATTGTGTCAAATAATTTACAAAAGACATAAAAACACTAAATGGACAATATGGGCAAAATTATACTTTAAAACACAATATTCGTGTATTTAATTTGACGTTTTACGTTTCCGCTTGATTCTGCAATTTTAGCCAATTGTTTTGTATTGTGTGGGAAAAATCTGATTTTTTTTTCAAATTCGATTCTTTATGTGTGCCTTATAATTGAGATGCAATCTGGAACATATAGTGTGCAGATGGACATAGATGTGCAGAAGGTGCCCTCGACGAAGACATCCTACGAATCCTCGGCATCCATTTTAACACGAAGAGTGTTTAATGAAATCACATATATTATGGTTATAATACTTTAACCAATATCATACATAAAGTTGTATATTGTTACTGTTTATAAATATTGCAATTTCTAATTATTCGACCAAAATACCGTGTGTATTTTAATGCACCAGATATTTAGAATTTTTATAGTTGTTTGCAAAATTGTACAATAAGCTATTTGTGGGCTGCATTCTGGGTAATTTAAGTTTATGATTGGTAGAGATTACCTCTATTGTCTCATTTTATAATTCAAATAAGTTGGCTTATACTTACTTAAATCATACTTAATTATCTGTAAAGAGCTCTGCCAAGGCACTTAAGGTCGTTAGCGTGACAAGCCTTAATGATTGCTTAAGATTTTATCGCCTTTAATTTACATAATACTTTATATCCTCGATGTTTCGAGCGCTTGTGACCATAGGTGCGGTAGTCCGTGGTCAAGGCGAGACTTTTTAAATTAATTTCATTTATATCGGGTTAATAAATACCAGCACGGTAATGAATGTGGTTATAAAATAAAAACTATTAAATTTCTAGACAAGCGACGGGTAGTAGATTTCATGATGATTCTCTGACCGTCAATCAGCCTACCAGAAGTGGCGATTACATCAAATCCTACAATGGTAGTGAATTACGTCTAATAAATATATTTTAAAGTGATAAAGTGTGAGATTTTTTAAGATTTTTTTAATAAAATAAAAGTGTTCATCGAGCAATCAGTCGACCTGATGGTAAGTCGATGGTCCATAGATGCCAGCATGCACGCTGCAGCTATATTATGGTTGTTGCACGAATGCGTTGGCTCAACGGGGGGAGGAACACGCTATCATAAAATATCAGCGTAAAATAGCAGCTTAACCTTTAGACCGCTTGTGTCGCATTAACGCGACACATGTTTCCGTGCCCCTACCGCTCGGGTCGTATTTCTGCGACAGAGAACATGCATGATTTTGACGTTCTATTTTTGTGCTATTATATGTGGTACAGCTAAAATCATTATTAAATAGTGATTTTATTTACAATAATTACTTAAAATTATGTCTCGTAGGTCTAAGTATTGAAAAAGCTTAATCAAGAATAAGTAATTGGCAGCTTGGATTTTCCTTCGGTGTCTATCGCGCGCGTCGCATATATATGACCATAGGGATGGGATACACTTTATACGTGGTAGAGCCGTGCTGCAGTTATATTAAAAATATAGTTGTAGCACGAATGGGTCGGCTCGACCGGGGAGGGACCACGCTCTCACAGAA
>DWHP01001749.1:0-15490 GCA_018247895.1 Parnassius honrathi | reverse complement strand
TCGTTGGACAACACACGTACACAGTGCTGCCTGTGCTCATTATTTTTATAATAAAAGTTGTGTAGTTAATTTAGCGTCAAAATAATTTTTGAGAATGGAACAGCGTTTGAAATTGTTTTTGTTTGTGGTAAGTGTAACAAATCGTTTGTTATATAAAAAACAAACTGATCGCTTTCTATTGTTATATAAAGATACACATTGTATAAAACTTTTATTACAAGTAAAAGTTAAGAACACTTTTTAGTGTTATAAATATTTATTTGTAACACTAAAAAGTGTTCATTTTCATAGACTTTTCATGTGTTATATTATTTAAATTTATTGCATTTTAATTAAGGTCATTACTAATTTGGTAGAATTATTGCATTCCTGGGAATCTGTGGTATTATCTATAAGTCAATAAAAAGTCATATCATCCGATTAACTGGCGTAGGGCCTGTTTAAACCATATAAAACAATAAAAAAGAAAATACAGTCACTTTAAATACTTTCTTTATTTTAGAAGTTGGTTATATGCTAAGTGATTAGGCTATTCGTCAATAGGTGTCGCTTTTATTTGTCAAATAAATTTAACGCCCGCGTGTATGCGTTTATATGATTACTATTTATTAAATCATATATTACAGTTCGTCGTAATCCTGTCCGTAATGATTACAATTGAGGCATCAGTACCACAACCAAGGGCACCAAATTTCCAATATTTTGAAAGGTAAGCAGGTGAATTTGATTTCTAGCTAAAAAGACTTCTGTGAGTATGAGAAAGTTTGGAATAGAACTAATTTTACGGGTTATATCGCGTTTAATTTTAACTTTTTTGATTCCCGACGTTTCGGGCACATGGTCGAGGGGGGGGGGACTGAGGTGTTTGACGTCCCGATGTCATAGTACCTTCAACTTTTAAATGTTAATTTTTGGTCCGATCTAGGTACGCAGAACGACCTTACAGTATCTTGAAGTTTTTCAGTAGTACGCTTTTGTTTGGATTTAATTTTATTAATTATGGGATCCCAGGTACATTGTAGTACCCATCCATATTTTGTATTGAAATTAGGATATTTTTTAATTTCTATAGCCTCGCGAATCATCCATGGTAGGAATTGGTGTTTTTTTGCGAGGATTTGTAGTCTATCAAATCTGATATAATGGTTGGGGCGATCTTGATTATGTTGACATACTGCAGACTTCCGGGAGATATAAAATTCTCAGTGGGATACAAGTGTACAAACTTGGTTGTGAAAGTGGATCTATAAAAACCCGCGCAAAAGAACATATTAAGGCTGACGTGAAGCACCGACGCTCCGGCAAATCCGCAGTCTGTGAACATGAACAAGATCGCCCCCGAATGTAATGAACATTATATTTGATAGATCACAAATCCTCGCAAAAGAACACCGATTCCTACTAAGGTTTATTAGCGAGCCTATTGAAATTAAAAAAAAATTATTTCAATAGAGAAGATAGATGGGTACTACCATCTGCTTGGGATCCTAAGAATTCAGGATACTGTAAGCTCGTTTATAACATTTACAACGTCATCTCTTGATAAAAATCTAAAACTTTAAGACAAATTCTTGATGTAGGTAATTAAGTGTAAGCAACATTGCGTTTTCGATACTATACTTAATATAAGTAAGCAGTTAATTTACTTATATTTCATCGTTAATATTTTCCTTAAGCAAACTTTTAAACACAATTAATTTTTATCACCGAAAAAAAGAATAATAAAATATGTGTTTCAATAAATATATTGAAGACACAAAAAAAAAAGTAAACAGCAAAGTGGGAAACGTTATGTCCGACAATGCAGTGAAATTGTGATGGGCAGTATTAACGCACATGATGTTAAATCAGAAAGACGTTTTAAAATCATTGGATATAATACTTATAAATATTTTTTTCAGGCCGAAATATCGCTACCCGTATTATGACGAAAACGGCAAAGGAAAACTTCTATATGGCTATGGAGGACCAGAATTGTATCAATATAAATCCTATTCGCCACTAGAGGGCATTCACTAAAATATTGTAATCATAAAAAACAAACACGTATTGTTTTGAGTATTTTATTTTTATTTTGAAATTAGTGAATATTGTAACGGTTTGTTGTACATACAGTATACGAATTAATTAATAAATAGATTTTAAGCATACAGAAAAGTTTCACTGTTTATTCTGTTGTACTTCTTTTTCTGTTAGTATCCTACAATTTATAGGTACATACCAACCACACGTATGACCCTGCTTTTAGGTTCCCTCGCAGTCGGATATAGAGAGAAACGTGGAATTCTATCCGTTCATAATATCATTTAAATAAGACTAAATGAAGTGGAAGTGCTAACAAACTGCACAAATATCTCGAACTAACAACCAATTGGCAAGCGTGATAAGGAAGGTACCTTCTCGGTGACCTCTTTTCTATGTAAGTCTCTGCCTGCCGCAAAGCAGCTGGCGTTGCGGGTACTGCTGCGTCGCAGTCTGATGGTCAAATCTTTTCATCGCGATCCTCGGAACAGCGTATCTGTAGCCTTTTTTTGTTTGAATTTGATGTATGTGTCCATGAGCTGCACTCGTCACTAAGCTCGCTCACTACTCTACTCTCACTGATCACGCTCTCACAGAATACCGGCGTAAAATAGTAGCTCAATGATGCTGTGTTTCGTATGGTGAGTGTAGAGAACCGGAAACCCGTTTTACTGGAGTCGAGGCATTCCATCTTAGTCATCACGGGTGACAACGCATCTGCATTTTAATTCGTAAACTAGGATAGATGTAGATGTCTATGGGCTACAGCAACCACTTACCATCAGGTGGACTGTGTGCTCGCTTGTCATCCTATCCTATATAAAAAAAAGTAGACTGGGTGTTGGACCAGTAAGTTATTTTAAAAATGAACCACCATCCACCTAAATTGTTTTTTTTTAAGTTTGACACATCGACATCATCAACCTGTCGGGGTCCACTGCTGAACACTAATCTTTCCCAAAGCGCGCAGCTTAGGCCGCCACCCAGTGTAAAATCCACCTAAATACTGCCGGCAGACTGGCACAGATCATCGCTCTATCTAACTAGGGCTAAACGTAATGTGGGTCCCCCCAGTTCCCACATAGTACGGTTACGGTTCCTCAGTACGGTTTCCACTCCATGACTTGCAGTTCTCGAAAAAAAAATACTTAGAAAACATTACGAAGTGTTGAATAAAACTATAATTTACGAAGTTTATCGCGTTTAATTCCGACGTTTTGGGTGCTTTACAGCACCCATGGTCACCGGGTGGACTGAGATGTTTGACGTCCCAATGTCATAGTTAGTCCGGCTAGCTTCAGTTTTTGAATATTAATATTCAACCTGTGTATATAAGGGATCTATTAGGCTATCTTTATTTTAGAAAAAGAATTGGGGTTACGCGCAAAAAAATTAAAACCCATGACATCTTATCGTAATTGATTCCACCCGGCCACGTTATTGTGGAGTGTGATAATGCACAGCGGTCTGTCCGGATAAGTTTGTGCAGGTAGTGCTGTACCACGTTCTAGTTTTGGATATTATAAAGTTCAGGCGTATCTTATCTTCTTATTTTGGTTTCAATCATTGAATATCACAGATCTTTGTCACCTCAATTTGATATTTCGTGTTAAATTCACACATTGCTCAAATGTTTAGTAAGACACATTATAACATTACAAATTCAGAGAATGAGAATCCATTAGTACTCTGAGGTCTAAGATGAAATGCCTCACTTTGGACGAAAAAATACAAAATACTTGGTCCAAGTGCCTTTGAGCCTGTTACTGTTCCGCAATTTAACTTTGGTTGATGTCACTTGGTGGAAATTCTTTGGTTGTTTATGGAAAATGTAAAGCATTTCAAAGAGCATATAATCACAATCGAAGTTTTTCTTCTATAGAATAAGGGTGACAAGCGAGCACACAGTCCAGCTGATGGTAAGTGGATGCTGCAGCCCATAGACATCTAAATCTATCCCCGATTAAGAATAAAACGCAGATACATTGTCGCCCCTGAAGACTAAGATGCAATGCTTATAGTTACCAGTGAAAAGGGTCTCCAGTTACTCACCATACGAAACACAACAGCAGTAAGGTGCTATTTTACGGTGGTATTCTGTGAGAGCGTGTACCTTCCCCGGTCGAGCCGACCTATTCGTGCTACAGTCATAATACCCAGAAATCTAAATTCATAATATATACGAGTATAGTAGTAGCTGCATGGCTCTACTACGTACAGCACGTATAAGTTGCTTGTATTATTAGCGTTTATCGAAGTTTTGACACACTTTAATATTTTATTAAAATATTGTATAGCCGGCTAGTATCGACTTTTACATAACCTTTTTATATATTAAACCTTTTTGAGACTTTAATTGCAAGGTCTCATTATTAAAAAGCGAAAGCAGTCAGGTTATTAGTTGAATAAAAATATTTTGTAAATGCTGCGATTGTTCTATCGTCATGGTGAATGTTTGGTCCCTCTGTCAAATGTAACAAGTAAGGAAAATCCTCCTAGAGAATTCGTGAGGCCCATGGCCAGCAATGGTCTATTATTGGCTCACGAAAAAGAAGATTACTAACAGTAATTATAGTAAAAAGAAGATTAATGATAGTAATTCTCTCCTGGCGCTCATATTGAGCATGCCTTTTTTATTTAGGTATGGGGTTATAAATTGTCTTCTTGGTACATTACAACAGTATCGAACACATGCGTTTTGTACTCTCTGTATTGCTCTTTCGGTATTAGCTGACAATTTAGGGCCAAAGACTGAGCTGCAGTAGCTCAATTGTGATAACACCAATGAGTCACACAAGAGAAAGCGTAGGTCCTCTTTAATATACGGTCTTATTTTGTATAAAGTTTTAAGTTTAAAGTACGAACTTCTTATCTTGTTATTGATGTGTTCTACAAATTTCTGCTCTCCGTCTAGTATAAGCCCTAAATTACGAGCGGATCTTACTTGTGTCAAGGTTTCATCTTCTATTTTAATCGTATCCTCGCTGTCTAAAATAGTTTTTATTTGGTTTTTTGTGCCCAAAACTAGTACTTGTGATTTAGTTGCGTTTAATACTAGAGAATTTTTTTGGGACCAGGTTTGGATATTATGGAGATCCTCATTTATTCTGTTTATTGCCTCTTTAACATCCCTGGGGTCAAAAGAATAATACAGCTGGGTGTCGTCTGCGTATAAATGGTATTTACAGTGTTTTATTTGCTTAGGCAGGTCTGCTGTGTACAGAGAGAACAAAATAGGGCTGAGTAAGGAGCCTTGGGGTACTCCTCTTACAATTTATTACGCAATACTGTGGACACAAATTAGTATAGTGGCGCTGTAAACATTTCTTTATCATCTCGTGGGTGTCATGAGTGGCGACAGAAGGAAATCAATCAGGATATGGGCAGCGTCTTCCTAATAACGACAAAAATTAAAAATCTGCGGGTGCCAAGCGTGCAAACTATGGCAATATTGAGGATGCCTTTGTTCAGCAGTGGACTTTAATATAACGGTAACGGTGCACTCAAACAACAATCTACGATACAAATAAGTAAAAACAAATATCGTGTTATGAATAATAATTCTAAGTTATTAAGCATATTCGGAATAAGGAAACGGGATCAAACATACATAATCAACGAAATAATTTTACGAATTTTGTTAAATTTTCTACACAAATTTATGTTAATTCCTATCGTCAATGTTTAGTCGTAAAGAATCGACTTCTATCGATCGATCTGTAGCCTATCTATATCATAGCATGTGTACCGCACACGAATTTGATGAGGACCAAAATGAAGTGTTAATGCCTTTGTCCAATGCTCAACCTTCAAACTTCAATCCTTCCAATGCTCAACTTGCCTCATACTATTTCTTTATAGCTGGTTGAGCATGTTTGACTTTAATTACTTAGATGTCTACGGCTCTTGAAGAATTTCTAGTAGTAGATATAATTTGAAAAATATAGACAAATAATGTCCGTTACCACGTTTTTATTAACGCGTTTTCGTATTCGGGTCGAATTTATTAAATTAATTTCCCAGTGAGACGGAGACTTAAAATTTTGGACATAGCTCCAAATCGGATGATACATCGTAAAGCCGCGTATCGATTACGCGCTCCTTGCCATAAATGTCCGTGCCGCGCCTACCAGTGCGTTCCGCAGAGCGTTCCAAATGTATGAAGTTTAACAACTAGGCGCGACTAGCGCACACGGCAGGTGTTCCAGTGTTTGACCGTTCACCGTGAGTGTCATTTTAAAATAGCACGAATGGGTCGGCTCGACCGAGGAAGGATCACACTCTAATAGAATATCAGCGTAAAATAGCAACTCAGTGATTTTTGTTTAGTTATTTTATTTGGAATTTCGTATGGTGACTGTAGAGAACTGAAGATCCCTTTAACTGAAAACGAGGCATTCCATTTTAACCTTCAGTGGTGCCAACGCATTTGCAGATTCCTATTCGAGGATAGACGAAGACGTCTATGGGCCACAGCATCCTCTTACTATCAGGTGGACTGTGTGCTCATTTGTCACCCTAATTCTGTAAAAAATGTCGATCGTGTACGAGCAGCTGCCGCTTTCGTAGTTCTCTCCATTTGCTATTTCACAACAATTCTTTTAAACCATATAACTTTATCAATTTATGGAAACTTTGGTTATCCAGCGAGGCTCGGAACGCAACAAACACACGAATAATGAATACAACCGTCCCTACCGGCGTGCGCGCCGTAACTTAACTAATTTCATATACATGGTAAAAACCGACACCAGATGAAACGGCCCGCTCCAAGTTTGAGCGTTCCAACGAACAGTTTGAAGTTTGAGGCTGGAACGCGCGCCAATGTTCGACCTCTTGGAGCGCATAATCGATACGCGGTTTTAGGAATATGAAAAACGTGGTATAGTAAAAAAAAACTGGTATATTTATAGTACATGTGTATTTTTATAACACAGTAAATTTATTAAAAAATGAGCAATTATCTATATCGTGAAATATTGACCAAATAATACAGCCCTACACTAAAATGTTTTTAATATTATTGATAACATTTTTTTGTTATCCTCTTAATACGAGTTTCGTTACATTTAGTAGCGAGGTCTCCCCATGGGCTTATTAAAAGTAAGAAATTGAAAACTTTCGAAGGTATGCGGGAAAATAAATTGCTTTTCATAATATAGGGAGCATACAAAAATAATAAATAAAGCTTTATAACGTCGACTTCATATTTACGTAGAATAATAATTCTATTTTTATTTATCTATATTTTCCCCGAAGGATCAAATATACAAACTCCGATATGCTTTCTCATAAATTATCTGAACCCTTTAATACACAACATTTGTCACCTATACAATAAAGTAAATGGAAATATAATAAAATACTCCGGTGCCGCGCCAGTTTGTGCTGCAGCCTTCTCACTGATAGAAGTAGAAGATGGATTGTTCTTCCTCCAGGTCCTTTTAGGTGGCTGTGCTCACTTCTTACCCAGTATATGGCTTGAGAGATCCCCGAGGTCCGAAGATAATGAAAATTGTAAGGGATTTGAGCTGAGTGGACTGTATTTATGTTTGTTACGAAAAGAAAAACTGAACTTACTATTACTGTGACATCTGTCTGACTAAATGTTTAATATAAATTATTTGCTATTTTAAACTACCAGGGGTTAAGATGAAATTAAAGAAGGTGCAAATTATTACGAATATATTACACTGTTTACAATCATTGCCGCAGTTAAATACCCGAACACTATTGCTTAACTAATGGGGACCTAATAAAGAGCTTGAGGGACGGGCGGTTGCTCGTTTGCCGACCATAACAGACATGTAAAAGAGTATGTATCTGCTAGGTACGGCGAAAGAAGGCGTACTCGTAGTCTTGTACTAACGCTCCCGATTTATTATTCCACTAACCCATAAATATAAAGTCAGAAGGAGAATGCAACGTAAGTTCTTATCAAGAAGGAAAAAGTACAGAGATAGTGAGAAACTTAAAATAAGACACAATACATCAATAAAGTTAGGCACATGTAAATTATTTTTAAATCTTCAACAATACAATGCGACGATCTCTCCGCGTCGAAGCGCGTTAGCGACTGATCAAAGGGAGGTGCGTTCATGCCGCTGGCCTGAAGCCACTGCTTTACGATATTCCCGTACTATCCGGTCTTGTATCGATGATGCCACCGGAACCGAACCGAAGACGTCGACCAACAGATAAGAATGGTGTATAGTATAAATGCGTGTGTGTGAGTGTATGATCTTATATTTGTAGTTAACGTACAGGAAATCTCTACAGACTTCTTAGGGCTGACGATGTGCACTGATTGGCTCTGTGTTCAGGCTCACCACAAACGTAGCATTGTACATTACGTTCCATCTTATTTGGGCGTCTACTGTCGAAATGTCTTTTTTTGAGGCAGCTGAAGTAATGCGTAGGCCGAGTGTCTAGAAGAGCCACGCGCGGGGATCTCTAGCTCCCGCACACTCGACGATGGGCCAAGATCTTGCAGACTGCTGTGAATGGGCAACTCACCCAGCATGTCCTCATAATGACGGAAGTTTGATGGATTTGTCCTACTTTAACATGCTACACCATGCAGCTTCACATTGCAGCTATCGATGGCGCCATTTTCTGGAGGATTATCCCGTTGTCTTAGTCCCTTAACCGAATATCGCCTTTTTTCATTAGGCGACCATTGCGTAAGTTCAGTTCTGAAAAAACCTCCCTCATTGTCACTGCCAACTTATTCGCTTTCTAGCCACAATCTTGGTTAGTGATTTTGAGCAGGAGACTTTTGGTCAAAGCTCGTTTTTGGCGGGGACCGTCTATCACGAAGTCTACCAGCCGGATTTTCGACTGCGCTACCTTCATCAATTCGGCATATGTTCTATGAGGTTATTCAGTTACCGAAACCGTTACTGCTGCGGACAATGGTGTACGAAGTAATCTCTTCTTTTAGCCCCTGTTAACAATCGAGGGCTGAGATTTTTCGTGAAGGCTGTTTCTTGTGTCCTTTCGGTTTTTTCAAGCTTTAAGTCACCTATGCTCACCTTGTTTTTAATTTAAAATAGGCGTGGTGCTATTCTCATTCTTTCCCTTATACTTGTCCCTTTCTTCTTTTAAAATCAGTGGCATGTTTGGACTGGTGCCGAGCTATTTGTCTTAAGGAGTTCGATGGGTTTTATATGGAAGGATTTTAGCTTCAAATGGAGCCAGTCATCTCTCAATAAGAACCTCTATTTGTTTCATTAACTCATCCTCGCCCCTGTCATGTTTTGAAAAAACAAAAACACTCCAAGAAGGTGAGATAATCTTGCTCGTATTTGCTAAACTAGAACCCGTTCCCGATTAAAGAAGAGGTTCAGATCCTCTGTTATTTTCTGCAGCTGCATTACGTGATTGGAAATTTGAAAACGAAGGTTTTCCCTTTGAGATCTCGCGACATGTTCTTTGATGTTAGTCCTCTTTAGGATATCTTCGGCCGCAGCTTTTACGTTATAAACAACTAGCCTTGAACCGCGAACGAATTCTCTCTTCACGTTTGGAGAACGATCCGCCTCTATTTCTACGATCTGGAGATGCTTGTTCAGATCCTCTCACCTACTATACTACGAGGGGAGTTAGGGCATATAAAACACCTGCGCCTATCTCGCGTTATCACTGTTAGTCCCTCCGACTGAGCTCCTTTATTAGTATGGCTCCTAGGTGATGTTGCGGTGTTAGCGGTTGGTGCTACTAAATTCCCGCTCTGTGTTGGATCCACCAGCTCCTTTCTTTTCCAACTGACATCTAATTCAGACACAGATCTATTTTCGATTCCATGTTTTTTAGATTTTTGTTCTTAGTTTATTTTTGATCCCACGAGTGTGAAAGAAATAAAAGTTCATCTGGGCAGTGCCCCTTGTGCCCAGATAAGCCTAGTGTAAAGTGGTGGCCGGTAGTCTGAAAGGAGCAATACTTGACTGACATTTACCCATCAGCCATGCAGCTCCTCAGAGTATGCCATGCTTGAGCTTCGGGCGATTTTTATAGAGCTTGTCATTTTCGTAACTCCGGGCGATTAAGCCAAGAGTCTTCAGTCCCTAAGGCGCCGCGAGACATGATTCACGATACGCCAGAGGAATCCCAAGTTTTGAACGGTGACATAGTCGATACAGGTTCTGCCCATACCTGCCCAGCGACCAGGTGAGGGAACACTGAGCCCGCTCATATTCTTTTTCTAGTACGGTGTAGACCCTAAGCCCTCCCCTCCCACAAGCGCTATCAATTCAGTACCGCCCAGCCATTTGCCTGCATCTGCATTTTGCTACATCGTATTTCATTAACATACTAATGATGGTTGGCCGGACACTTAAAGGATATTGCCGTTCGATGCTGTGTGTCACTTAACGAAATATTTTGAAACAAATATAATGAAGTGGGCTTGGCAAGCTCACTTCGAAAATGTGTGTTGGTGGGCTGAGGTGAGCGGTAGAGTCGCCGGAGAAGTGGAATGTTGGTATGGCGAGGCGCAACTAATCCTATCTTCCATGACTCTGGCGGGACCGCACCGCTTATACGGTGGTGGAGAGGCCGCACCGCTGATGCGGTGGTGGAGGAGCCACACCGATGATGTGGTGGTGGAGGGGCCGACGGGAGAGTATTCCTAGGCGCTGCTTTCCTTAAACTTTGCGATCAAAACTTAGTTGGCAACTGAGCCATGGAACAGACACGCCGCTGGGGTTAGAAAAGCTGGTGTTTCCGGATGCTCGTTTTTTTCTGACCCATGGTCCTACGCGTATTAGGCTCGAAAAGGCGCAGTTGTGCAGCAGTTGAGGTCGCGGAGGAAGACACACTTTATGTTCCTGGTACGAATTACCGGAGAGGGAAAGGTCTCCTCCCGAGAAGGGACTGGCATGGGGTGGCCGGCTCTGATAGCTTCGTAGATGTGTGCAGAGCACAGGTAGTCGATGTCGTCGTCAGTAAGGGAGGCTCATGATCCCGAATCAGAAATTTGAATCTGCTATCTAGACGAAAGTTTATCGAAAACGGCGAAGTATCGAAAAGATGCTAAATTAAGAGTACAAATAACCAACGAGGATGTGTGCATAGGTACATATTTGGACGTGAAGGAGGTTAGAGGGATATTTCAAGATTATGCTAAATGGAAAGCCGTAATCTACACCTACTCCTCCTGACTACCTCTAGGTGACAGGCGTGAGTGTTTATGTATATATGTATTTTTTACTACAACTAATCTTTATATTTCTATTAAAACGTTAATTTTATCTTAATTCTCTTTATTCACCTATCTATGAGTGAATCAAATGACTGATATGTGGAAACATACCAAGATTTTCTTTATTAATCATACTTGGTGGGAGTTAGTTTCGAAATTTAGCAATACTTTGATAAAAAGAACAGGCCGTATAATAACAACAGCACATATTTCCATTTAACTGTCATCATGAATGTGTTGTGCGACTGACAAGGGTGCAAATAAAGGCATAAGGGCCCACAAAATACTGGACCATGACAAGAGTATGCGATTATATAAAAATTATGTGACATGGAATTGTAAAAAGTGTTTACATTGTAAATAAAACTTTACGTATAAAAACAAAGAGTTTAAATGAACAACAAAATGAAAAACGGAC
Organism: Parnassius honrathi; assembly: GCA_018247895.1. Taxonomy (NCBI): domain Eukaryota; kingdom Metazoa; phylum Arthropoda; class Insecta; order Lepidoptera; family Papilionidae; genus Parnassius; species Parnassius honrathi. Next base: position 3,848 of record DWHP01001749.1, on the reverse strand, counting down.
CACGAGGACGAGATTGCGCCTGTAAAAGTAAAGGTTCGCAAAATTTATAATAATTACAATACAATAACTTCATTTCAGTTATCATGGACTTAAAAATTAAGAACATTTAAATTAACCTAAAAATATACGTAAAATGTTTATAGAAAACTTTCTTCTTTGACGCGTCACTGTATCGGCGAAATACTACCCCACAGGGCCAGAAGTTGGGTGCAAATAATGACTCTTTGTATTGTGCAGGAACCTGGAGTACGTAATATTAGAATTTTGTTGACTATTAGAATCCGGACGCTGCAAATATAAAGAGATTGGATCCTCTATGCGGCATCTGCTTCGTTAGCAAAACGCAGGACGCCTTCTCCTGAAATACTTTTGTCCAAACGGGAGATGTAGCTTTGTATGGTGGGCTCCGCAATATGCAGAGTTGTACTTGCGTATATTTTGGCGGTCCCACGATGATTAAAGACTAGTCTCGACCGACGTCTCTTCTTAACAATAGTAAGCCCAACATTATCTCTCTTGTTTCGGGTCACAGGAACTGATTTTATATCCATCTTTCGTTTTTGACCACAAGAGGGTGCTGGTTGTGAAGATTTTCTGGCAACATCCGCGAATGTCTTCCCTTGTTGAGAAGTTGGTTTTGGCATAGAAGTACTTAAGGGCTCAGTCAAGAGCTGAGGTGGTGATGCAACGACAACCGACGTCGCCCTAGTTTCAAGGACATTAGCCCGTGACAGATAGTATTCGCGTGACGAAGTCACAATTATCCGTGAAATATGACTACTTTTAGAGTTACCGTGTGCCGTATTTACTTTTAGTAACGGCGGTGAGTTCACAGATGTTACAGTTATGTTGCACAACATAGTGGCTTCGTTCATCAACTCTGCTGCGGCTTGTTTCGATTCTTTAAATTTGAAACGGAGGTACGGTGATTTTGGCTTTCAACATGGTGATGTATTTCAGCAATTTGATCATGTCTACGTGAGTATCGGTCTCATTGAACAACCTATCTTCAGGTTGTGTCTCGCGGGTCTTTCTTACCGCGTCCATCTCTGTGACGTGTGATAAGACGGATTTGGGTCACGGTTGAATCTGCTAACACCTTCTTCGCTTGGATGATCATGTCCTCGGTGAGGCTAGTCATCAGTATCTGCTCCATAGACACCTGGGCCATGATGTTCAATTTTTGTGGAACAGAGGCCAGGAACTCGTGGAATATGACGGTATCGGTGTGTTTAGATTGACATGCCATTTCAAGTTACTTTCGCGCAGTACGAGTAGGTAGGTAGTAATATTTACGCTACGAAAATATTGTGAGTTCGGCATTAGAGCCGCCACATCAGTCACCACAGTAATTATGGGATAGTGAACACTCGTTATTATCATAAATATGTATTTTAGTGGATTTAACAAAGCAAATAATTAATAAACGGCCGTGGTAAAACTGAGTAAAGTTGTGAGGTAATGAAAAGTTACAAGTATGTGGAAAGGGCAAATTAACATGAAACCCGATTCACTACCTATTAAAAAAGCATTAGTACGAAAAACTCCAAATTTTTATCAGTACTTTATAGTTAGTTGCGCTATGGTAAATCAAACTTGTACATTTACTGTTACACCCTATTTTTGCCAGATTGTAAAAAATCATCCGGTATATATACATAAAATAAAAATCTATTTTCTAACGAACAGGGATGCAAAACCCACTAATTTTGTAAATATGAGAGCATTTCTGGGCATTTTATTCGTCAGGGGAGTGCCAGAAAATGAATGACGTAACATAAAGGATTTTTGAGATAACTCTCAGGGTAATTGTTTGGAAATTGTATATACCACAATGGAAATAAATACATTCCAGTTTTTAATACGTACCCTAAAATTCGATGACGTGATAGAGAACAGCGCCAAGAACTTGATAAAATGGCACCAATTCATCAAGTTGTTAAGTTGGTCACCAGCAATTGTCGCGACGATAACGTTCCTAGTGATTCTATGACACATGTTGGATATATGTTATGGTTTTTGAAAGATGAGAAAGTAAAACGTTATGTGAAATAAGAACAGAAGGGATGTTGATGGAGTAAGTGGATGAGTTCGTGTATTTGGGATGTGTATTAGCAAGGATGGTAGAAGATATGATAAGGATATAGAACGACGAATGAATGCAGGAAATAGAGTGAATTGGGCACTCTATTATGACGAATCAGAATGTGCCAAAAAAGGCACGTACCGTAATTCATAATGCTGTGTTAATCCCTACTTTAATGTATGGTAGTGAAAGTTGGGTGTGGCAGAAGAAGCAAGAAAGTAGAATAAATACTATAGAAATGTGATCTTTAAGATACTCCTTAGCTAGCATTGAATCTGAATGACAGGGTAAGAAATTGTGTGATAAGAGAAAAATGTGGTATGCAAGATGATGTTGTGACCAGAATTAAGAAAGGAATGCTTCGGTGGTTTGGTCATGTAGAAAGAATGAATAAGGAAAAAGTGACAAAGCAAATTTATATGGCTGATGTAAACGGCAGGGTCGGGAAGGGATGCTCTAGATGAAAGTTTATCGACTAAACTGGCGATATTTTGAAAATGGGTCACACTAGAAGTACCCCTAACCGTCGAGCGTGTATACGTAGATATATGGATGTAAAGGAGGCGAGGAGCTATGTCAGGATCGAGCCAAATGCAACTCCGTAGTCTCTGCCTACTCTTCTGGGTGACAGACGTGAGTGTTTATGTATGTATGTTGAAGCCCAACTAGAAGGTTTATTTCAAAAGTCCAACATGGTAAATGACGTTGTCCATAGGTTGCTGAATCCATTTTATGAATTAGGCTGCAATGTATCAATGGACATTGAACAATACTTTTATAAATACATCTCTGGCCCAACAGCGGTTGCAGAAAAAAAAATCGCTGTTGTTTTTACTGTGAAATCAAATAGACCCGAAATTCCTAAGAAGTTCAAAGCTTCGAAGTCTAGGACTAGCAAAAGTATCGCGAGTTTTGTGGCGATGTGCGATGGTGAAATTGTGCGGATGGAATTAGTCCGAACAATTCCTCAGAGCACTCCCCGTGGTAGATGCGACAAAATACGCAAAGAGATGCAACATTTCATCGCAGTGCCAGTTAGTCAAGCTGATCGGAAAGAGCTTGGTCGCCAACGACTCGAACAGCTCTACGCTGGATGCGATGAAATGGAAGGAGCTGGCACTTAGGAGCCTTGGCCCAGAGATGGGAACAGTCTTCCATGTGCAGCCGAGCCTGCGCCTTGTAAAATTGCAGGCGGTGAGCCGGCATAAAATACTGCCCCGCTCTGCTGAGCGCGCCAAGCTTTTTAGAGGCCAGTTTGGCCTTCTCTTCCAAATGAGCACGAAACTGTACGTTACTCAATATGTCGACGCCGAGGAAGGGCCGATGCTAAAAGAAAAAAAGTGAAACTTGGATTATTAGTTCAATCGACTTATGTCTTACATTTGTATGATAACGTGATTAATAATAATGTTTATTATTAATCACGTTAGCATGCCAGGATCAAGAGCACACATCAGATAGAAGTTGAAACATGGTATCCAGGTATGGCTACTTAATTAGAAAATAGCTTTTCGGTTCATGGTACCCAATCCATTTTTCGTAGCTCCAACAATTTTTCTGGTTATTAAAAAATTGTGATGTGAAACCGCTTTGGTTACACCAATTCCAAAAACCAATAGCATTGTAAATTTCAAAGACCTGCGCCCTATCAGCATCCCACCCTGCTTGTCAAAAATACTGGAAAAAGTAGTATGTACACAGCTTGAAGCGTACTTGGAGAGTAATCACATACTACCAAAACTGCAGTCTGGTTTTAGAAAGC
>DWHP01001748.1:0-15490 GCA_018247895.1 Parnassius honrathi | reverse complement strand
ACCTAATTTAGTGTTAGACGCTGTTTAGTTGGTGTATACGTGATCGAAGGACACAGTTGTCCGCTACAAAATAAGCCTAACTAATGTTTTTAAATGTAAATAAAATATAGATACAAAAACGTATGTAAATAGTTGAATTTTGTAAATACACTCAATAAACTTAAATACACCTTTACTTGATTTATAATTTATATTAAGGTTATAAAATAACCTTTACATCGAATATAATAAAATACAATTTATTTTATTTTGTTTTAAAAAGTACATGTCTTGAAAATATTTTTAGGATCATAGAAAGTCGTAAGCGTCAAAAGTATGAAAGAGCGTTCATTGGTTTTTTTTATCAATTTATTTTATTTTAGTTCAAAATGCCACTTATTACGAAATAATGTTCTTGTATAGCACGCGGTCTATCCAACGAACAACTTAATGTTACGTGCTACGAGATATAATGTGCTGCAAAACTCAACGCGCTTGTCGGCCTCCTACACGCTTTAAATAGCGCGCTATAACATAGCATATATAAATAGCACGCTAGAAATTTATAGTTTATAATTTGTAGAGTTCTATTGATTTATAGTCGTTTTGAACAACTTTAATCAGACGCGCTGCGACTGTAAGTTCTAGGAACACACTTGTCTTACGCGTAGAATAGTGTATGATCATTTCCACCACCTTCTCTCGCCGGCCAATCACAGATCTTTAGCTGCGTATGATAGCGTTACGTATGAAAAGCGTGTTTCTAAAATGTCTCTATACATAGAGCTTCTTTGCAAAGTTAATCGCGCAGATTCGATAATTTGTTGCATACGTTGCGTACTTTATCTCAGTTTGTTTCTACCTTAAATGTAGAACTTACGGTCGCGGAGTATTGGATGTGGATTGAATATTTGTCGGATAGTAGGTATCGCTTTGAAATTTTTTTAATAACGCGTTGTATACTCTTTTATACATCTGGTTATATTGTCAATAAAATACTGGACAAAATAACTAAAAGAACGGCATGAAGACCATTCGTACATATTGGTTATCTGTGAACTTTTATCATTTACTGCTTTTGTTGACAAAGGAGGCCTTAAAATACGCCCCAAAATTTGTATTCAATGTAGTGAGGCACGCTGAAATACTTTTTAACTCTGAGTCGCATGGAATTTAGCAAGATCAGTCAAAAAATAATTTTATTCTCAACACAATTTGTCATTTCTGTCCGAAATGAAATTATATTGATTAAAACTACTTTTACGTATTTTATCGCGTTTCATTTTAATTTTAATTATTTTTATTTTTTATTTTTAATGCCCGACGTTTCCGGTGCTTTCCAGCACCCATGGTCACGGAGGACTGCTGTAACTGACGTCCCGATGTCATTGTTAAATCCGGAGTACCTTTAGCTTAATTATTGTTTATGGTCCGATCTATGTAAAATGAACTGACTATGTCTTGAGGTCTTGCCGTGGTATGCTTGGGTTTAGTTTTAATTTCACTGATTGTAGGATCCCAAGCAGGTGGCAGTACCCAGCCTCCTTCTCTATTGAAATTGGGTTGTTTTTTTAATTTCAATAGCCTCACGTATCGTCCTTGGTAGGAATCGGTGTTATTTCGCGAGGATTTGTGGTCTATCAAATCTCATGTAATGGAGGGGCGGTCTAGGATATGATCACAAACTGCATACTTCCCGGAACGTTGATGCTTCACATCAGCTATATGTTCTTTTACGCAGGTTTTAATTGATCTTTTTGTCTGTCCTATATAAGAGAGACCACATTCACAATCAAGCTTGTACACTCCTGCATCTTGTAGAGGGATATGATACTTGAAGGATGGTAGGAACTGACTTATCTTTTTCGGCGGCTTGTAAAATTTTCTAATAGAATCTCGATTTAAGATGTAGCCAATCTTGTTTGTGACACCTACGACATATGGTGGTACAGCAGGCACACGCTCGACTGTGGCCGGGTTCACTCGGTCACTGTGACGTAGGCGCGGGACCCGAATCTTGTTATCGTGCAGAACCTGCTTGACGTGCTGAAGCTCGGCAGCCAGGTGTTTGCTGTCACAGATCCCTCGTGCTCTCTGTAACTAAGATTTGCTCACGGTAGCTAACTGTGATGGATGGTGGTGAGATTCGACGTTTAAATATCGAAGTATGGGTATTTTTTCTATACACAGTGTGACCTATGGTGTTGCTAGGCTTTCGGATGACTAACACATCTAGGAAAGGTAGGAAATTATTTGCCTCTAACTCCATAGTAAATTGAGTTTATGGAATTCAAATGTTCTAAAACTGCAGTTACTTTGTTTGATGGTAAAATTGTGAAAGTATCGTCTACGTACCGCTTGTAGTACCTCGGTGTCACAGGTGCAGTAAGGAGGGCTTTCTCCTCAAAGTCTTCCATGAATATATCGGCGACAATGGGAGATACATGTGAGCATTTTAAATTACAATTACAATTATTACAATTTTAAAATACAACAACATTTGTCGGATGAAACTACATACCGAAACGTCAAAACAGACCCTATAACTAATATGCTTAGAACAACTAGCGATCTAATTAAGAAATACTCCGAGAAATTGAATCTAGACCTTAATTCGATGATACCTTCCTGTGCCAAACCACCGAAGTTGTATGGGTTACCAAAAATACACAAACCGAACGCTCTATTACGTCCAATAGTGAGTCAGATTGATTCGTCAACTAACAGATTGGCTCAACACTTAGCTAAAATATTATCATCACTCGGACATCAGGACACACAAGAGCACACACTAAGGATTCATACCATTTTGTCAGTGAGATAAAAGACCTACGTCTTACTGACAATGAAACCATGGTCAGTTTTGATGTTCAGTCTCTATTTACATGCGACTGGGAACGGGCCATTCCATCTTAGTTCTCAAGGGGTGACTAAGCATATGCATTTTTATTCTTAATGGATTATGATTCTTAATTCCAGGAAAGATATGGATGTCTATAGGTCACAGTATCTACTTACCATCAGGTGAATTGAATAAAATATAGACAAAGATTTATCTTCAGATTGGCAAATCCTTTCACCCTTTTGACAATTCCTGAAATGTGATTTACTTACCACATGAATATACGACAATATCACGAAAGTAACTGCCCTTATTGTTATTTATAATTGTGTGCCAACGTCTCCTTTTTTATTTTTGTATAATAATCGTGAGCCAGTTTTATCGAAAAACTGTTATTGTGTAGGTAATATAGAAATAGCTTATCCTATTGAGGCGCCAGCCCCTTACGCTTCTTTTAAGCCTAGAATATCTATTAAACTTAAAATTTACATACTTTTCCAGAAAATATTATAACTATTATAACAAAGCATCATTTTGGTAAATACTTGTACATAATGTCTTTTTCTTTCTTCCTCGCTTTCTGAATCTAGTATGTAGAATTTTTTTTATTATTTTTAGTTGTGTGAAGTTGGCTTTTATTTTTCACTAAAAGTCAGATTTTAACATCGTTAAATAAATAAATAGCCTTAATTTGAAATACCGCTTACATGTGATATCTTTTTTAAATTGATGAATAAGCCCATTCACCGCGAAGCTTATCTGTGGTGTCAAGTTTTATGTAAAGTTTCGCTATAAATTCCGCCGGCAGATTTGGCTTTAAGCTTTGAAAATATCGTAGTAATGCTACTTCGTATCGATTTTACTGTACACAATTTACATTTTTGAGGGATATGAATTATTTTAGGAAGTTTAAAGCAAAAATTTATGTTTAAATTTTGCTCCCCATTTCTAGTAATTAAGAAATATTGATTTTGACTGTAGTGATAGCATCGAAATATTGATGGAATTTATTAACCGAGACGTCGCGGTGTCATGCAAGGGAAGACTGCATACTTCTACATCTATAATTGAAAATGGATCAAAATGAAGATGCGTGCGTGACCCCAAAGGACTAAGATATAATGCTTCGATGCCAGTAAAAAAATGTATCCATTTCTTAACACTTTCCGAACTAAACATAACCAGCTTAGTGTTTCTATGTTTAGTATGGTTAATAAGTTAACACGCTCTCATAGAATACCGGCTGTTTTAAGCTGGTATTCTGTAAGAACGTGATCGGTCGAATCTAAACATTCGTGCTGCCGTGTGCCTATACTATGTTGGATGTGGCTCCACCAAAAATTGAAAAATCAACCATAAACCATTTTTCTCACATTGAGATCAACAAATGCTGAGTGATATGCTAAGTGACGCGAACTAGTGATAAGAAAGTGTAAATAAAATGAATAGTTGCAAGTGTCACATATTATATGTTTTGAATGACTAAGAATAAAAAGTAAAAAATAATAAGTATCATAGTTTTATATTATGCCACATTTAAAGATAAAGTAACATCTAAAAATAGATAAATATACCTAATATTAATTTGTTATCATCGTTGCAGCCCCTTACAATCCCACAGCTGAACGTAGGCCTCCCCCAATGAATCTCACAAAGTACAATCCTGAGCCACCTATATCTATTGACTACCTGCATCCCTTACCAGTTCGTCAATCCATCTAGTTGAGGAATGCCATACACTTAGCTTACAGGTACGAAGCTGCACCCCAAGAACCTTTCCTCCTCATTGCTATTGCCACTTATTCTTATTCAATTGCGGATATTCTAAGCATAGAACTGTTCATTGCTCGCTGTGTGATCTTGAGCTTCCTCATAGTGCCAGCAGTCATGAACCACGTCTCAGATACCACAAATTAATATAAAGCTGAACACTCTTGTTTTACGTTTTGAAGTAAATGTAATGAAATGTTTCGTAATCTCCCGAACGCTGTCCAAACGAACCGACGATTTACGAATACCGCTCGGTCGAAGTTAAGCTTACCTAGTTGAAAAATTTGTGCTAGGTAAAACACACTTGTCGAGAACATCGATCGTAGTGCTCGCAAAAACTACCGGCAAAAGATTTGCCTCGTTCATGCTATATACGTCCCACTACTGGTCACAGACCTTCTCATTATTTTTGCATTTCATTTTTTTGGTGGTTATGGAGATATTAGTTTGCCGCGCTGGCTCTAGAGCATGTTGGCAGACATACTCGTATCTGCGAAATATTGTATTCCTCAGACATGCGGTTTTCTTCACGATTGTTTCTTTTAATAACGTATCAACAAATAATATTTCAATTCTTAATATTACTGGTGCCTGTGGAGATCGAGCCCTCAGCCTACAGCGTAATACGCGACCAACTCGTTGCTGTGGTTGCTGTGCCCATAGACATCTATATCTATCCTCGATTATGAATCAAAATGCCGATGCGTTGTCACCCGTGAGGACTAAGATGGAATACCTCGTTTCCAGTAAAAAGGGTCTCTGGTTCTCTACTCTCACCATACAAAACACAGCAATATTAAGCCATTATTTTACGCTGGTATTCTGTGAGAGCGTGGTCCTTCCCCGGTCGAGCCAATCCATTCGTGCTACAACTATACTACTAATATAACTGCAGCGTGGCTCTATCACGTAAAAATATATTATTTTATTTAGGATGTCACTAAAAGATGCTGCAGGCATTTTGTCCCTTTAAAGCGTTATCTAAAATTATGCCTAAATTTTTTTACATGTCATCGCTATACACAATTATATTATTTTTGATAATATTTTAATTATTTTCTATTTTAATCTTCTCTGCTATGGTTCAGTCACAGTGTTTTTTATGAGTTTATGAGTTTTGGTGGTGATATAATATTATCAGCACACACAGGCTTTGAAGAAACTAGTATCGACCGCTCACTTTGATGTTTTACTAAGGAATCAAAACACTCCTCCTTACATTTATGTGTCTTTACTAGATTATCCATAGCCAGTATGTGTTCTTTTGTTTCATTTTGGGCCGATTTATATATATTGGACACAGTTTGAAGGGAGTTAGAAAGTAGTAAAATTTCTAATTTAAGGTACTATACGTCAGCAGTCTCATAAAATTTTTTAATGTTATCCACGTCAATTGAATACAAGTTAAATTATTATATCAATGCTTGATTTTTTACATACTTTCTACTGCAACTAAAGTGCAATCCCTACTTTATCTACTTCATCAACTTTTCCTACTCAATCCCTACTTCTGTATATCCTTGACTACGCTGATATTTGCTATATTCAATTTTTAATATTTGGTCTCAACCGTCTCAAACGGCTCATGTGGCTGCCGAGTCGCCTTCGCAGGAATATTCACATCCAACCTGCTTTATACTATGTAATGTTCAATCCCTCCACTCCACGTTACATAAAAAACTGCTTTGAGTTCTTCTCCTCCCCTCACGATCGTTAGCTAACTAACATTCTTTCGCTTCGTACTTCAGCATCCAGCACATTCATGCTTTTCCTTCTATAAATATAGTTTTGAAGAAAATTACTTTTACGAATTTTACACGTTTAATTTAATTTGTTTTAAACTCCCGATGTTTCGAGTGCTTTAGTAAGAAAGTTAACCCGGAACACCGTCAGTTTTCAATTTTGATCTTACTTTCGCAGAAACGTCATGCAAACTAAATTAAATCCGAATATATCCTTAAAGTAGTTTTGTTCAATGTGTAGTAAAAGATAAAAATCATGTTCTATTACAGCTGTACGCATGTGCACTTTGTCTTCACATATTTGAAGTGATCGATCGCCTTTTCCATTAAAAAATCTAGTCAAAGCTTGTTACTTGCATCTACCATCGTAGTACTCTTACTTTCTTTTCTTGCGTTTTTAATTTTATTTCATTTTTTTACTTAAATGTTATGTCCAGCAATTTCTCATCGTAAGTATTTTATATGTGTAGATTTTAAAAATATGTTTGGTATCGAATAAATATGTTGTAACTTTATTTTTTTTTAAATGGTAGAAAACCAATCCAAAATGCAAATTCAAATTTTACGTATAGGTGATAGGTACTCTTTTTCTAAGGAGTGAAAGCTAGCAGTGTTTACTTATTGAATCACTGTATAGTGTGTTCGCTTAGATACAGATGCCTTCGTGTCGCGTTGCCTTGGCACTAGCCGCATCTTGTCAAAGGCGCCGCCCCAACGTCAAAGGTCACCGCTTACAACATACACCGGCGGGAGAATTTGGCATTTCAAAATAAGCGCCGTAGTGAAAGGTTCTATGCTACCTAACTTATTTTCATTATTTATATTCGTATTTTATTACAATATCCACAAGAATAAAATAGTACTCTATTTTATTTTTGGAATGAAAAAACATTTATTTAACAAACACTGCAAAAATACATAATTTAACAAACACTGCAAAATTATAAGTGTGCATCCTGGTGTACCGACACTATCTTCGCATACAGACTATAAAGATTAATTCAGCAGGTTTTAATTTTTCAACGTATCAAAATAAGCGACAAGGAATTTCTAAAAAAACTAAATTTAAAAGTAAAAGCATTTTCTTTTAGAAACTTCAAAGAATGAGATAATATGCTTAGAGATTTCCAAAGTACTGGAGTTTGGTAAAGTAACTTAAGATAGATTAATGAGAACATCAACGTTATTTTCACAAGGAAATTACAAGATTTATTAGATACGCAATTTCTTATTCTTACTCATCGGCCCGTGAAAGTCCAGGTCGTGGGCCGCTCCCGTTGTTGGGTGATTTTTTATAGACCAAGGGTTAGAATCAAGCTATGTGCTCGTTTGTCACCAATATTCTAAGGTCACCCTTATTCTATTATTTTATATATAATTTATGTAATATCTCTTTTCTATTATTTATATAATTATATAAATAATAGAAAAGAGATATTACATAAATTATATATAAAATAATAGAATAAGGGTGACCTTAGAATATTGGTGACAAACGAGCACATAGCTTGATTCTAACCCTTGGTCTATAAAAAATCACCCAACAACGGGAGCGGCCCACGACCTGGACTTTCACGGGCCGATGAGTAAGAATAAGAAATTGCGTATCTAATAAATCTTGTAATTTCCTTGTGAAAATAACGTTGATGTTCTCATTAATCTATCTTAAGTTACTTTACCAAACTCCAGTACTTTGGAAATCTCTAAGCATATTATCTCATTCTTTGAAGTTTCTAAAAGAAAATGCTTTTACTTTTAAATTTAGTTTTTTTAGAAATTCCTTGTCGCTTATTTTGATACGTTGAAAAATTAAAACCTGCTGAATTAATCTTTATAGTCTGTATGCGAAGATAGTGTCGGTACACCAGGATGCACACTTATAATTTTGCAGTGTTTGTTAAATTATGTATTTTTGCAGTGTTTGTTAAATAAATGTTTTTTCATTCCAAAAATAAAATAGAGTACTATTTTATTCTTGTGGATATTGTAATAAAATACGAATATAAATAATGAAAATAAGTTAGGTAGCATAGAACCTTTCACTACGGCGCTTATTTTGAAATGCCAAATTCTCCCGCCGGTGTATGTTGTAAGCGGTGACCTTTGACGTTGGGGCGGCGCCTTTGACAAGATGCGGCTAGTGCCAAGGCAACGCGACACGAAGGCATCTGTATCTAAGCGAACACACTATACAGTGATTCAATAAGTAAACACTGCTAGCTTTCACTCCTTAGAAAAAGAGTACCTATCACCTATACGTAAAATTTGAATTTGCATTTTGGATTGGTTTTCTACCATTTAAAAAAAAATAAAGTTACAACATATTTATTCGATACCAAACATATTTTTAAAATCTACACATATAAAATACTTACGATGAGAAATTGCTGGACATAACATTTAAGTAAAAAAATGAAATAAAATTAAAAACGCAAGAAAAGAAAGTAAGAGTACTACGATGGTAGATGCAAGTAACAAGCTTTGACTAGATTTTTTAATGGAAAAGGCGATCGATCACTTCAAATATGTGAAGACAAAGTGCACATGCGTACAGCTGTAATAGAACATGATTTTTATCTTTTACTACACATTGAACAAAACTACTTTAAGGATATATTCGGATTTAATTTAGTTTGCATGACGTTTCTGCGAAAGTAAGATCAAAATTGAAAACTGACGGTGTTCCGGGTTAACTTTCTTACTAAAGCACTCGAAACATCGGGAGTTTAAAACAAATTAAATTAAACGTGTAAAATTCGTAAAAGTAATTTTCTTCAAAACTATATTTATAGAAGGAAAAGCATGAATGTGCTGGATGCTGAAGTACGAAGCGAAAGAATGTTAGTTAGCTAACGATCGTGAGGGGAGGAGAAGAACTCAAAGCAGTTTTTTATGTAACGTGGAGTGGAGGGATTGAACATTACATAGTATAAAGCAGGTTGGATGTGAATATTCCTGCGAAGGCGACTCGGCAGCCACATGAGCCGTTTGAGACGGTTGAGACCAAATATTAAAAATTGAATATAGCAAATATCAGCGTAGTCAAGGATATACAGAAGTAGGGATTGAGTAGGAAAAGTTGATGAAGTAGATAAAGTAGGGATTGCACTTTAGTTGCAGTAGAAAGTATGTAAAAAATCAAGCATTGATATAATAATTTAACTTGTATTCAATTGACGTGGATAACATTAAAAAATTTTATGAGACTGCTGACGTATAGTACCTTAAATTAGAAATTTTACTACTTTCTAACTCCCTTCAAACTGTGTCCAATATATATAAATCGGCCCAAAATGAAACAAAAGAACACATACTGGCTATGGATAATCTAGTAAAGACACATAAATGTAAGGAGGAGTGTTTTGATTCCTTAGTAAAACATCAAAGTGAGCGGTCGATACTAGTTTCTTCAAAGCCTGTGTGTGCTGATAATATTATATCACCACCAAAACTCATAAACTCATAAAAAACACTGTGACTGAACCATAGCAGAGAAGATTAAAATAGAAAATAATTAAAATATTATCAAAAATAATATAATTGTGTATAGCGATGACATGTAAAAAAATTTAGGCATAATTTTAGATAACGCTTTAAAGGGACAAAATGCCTGCAGCATCTTTTAGTGACATCCTAAATAAAATAATATATTTTTACGTGATAGAGCCACGCTGCAGTTATATTAGTAGTATAGTTGTAGCACGAATGGATTGGCTCGACCGGGGAAGGACCACGCTCTCACAGAATACCAGCGTAAAATAATGGCTTAATATTGCTGTGTTTTGTATGGTGAGAGTAGAGAACCAGAGACCCTTTTTACTGGAAACGAGGTATTCCATCTTAGTCCTCACGGGTGACAACGCATCGGCATTTTGATTCATAATCGAGGATAGATATAGATGTCTATGGGCACAGCAACCACAGCAACGAGTTGGTCGCGTATTACGCTGTAGGCTGAGGGCTCGATCTCCACAGGCACCAGTAATATTAAGAATTGAAATATTATTTGTTGATACGTTATTAAAAGAAACAATCGTGAAGAAAACCGCATGTCTGAGGAATACAATATTTCGCAGATACGAGTATGTCTGCCAACATGCTCTAGAGCCAGCGCGGCAAACTAATATCTCCATAACCACCAAAAAAATGAAATGCAAAAATAATGAGAAGGTCTGTGACCAGTAGTGGGACGTATATAGCATGAACGAGGCAAATCTTTTGCCGGTAGTTTTTGCGAGCACTACGATCGATGTTCTCGACAAGTGTGTTTTACCTAGCACAAATTTTTCAACTAGGTAAGCTTAACTTCGACCGAGCGGTATTCGTAAATCGTCGGTTCGTTTGGACAGCGTTCGGGAGATTACGAAACATTTCATTACATTTACTTCAAAACGTAAAACAAGAGTGTTCAGCTTTATATTAATTTGTGGTATCTGAGACGTGGTTCATGACTGCTGGCACTATGAGGAAGCTCAAGATCACACAGCGAGCAATGAACAGTTCTATGCTTAGAATATCCGCAATTGAATAAGAATAAGTGGCAATAGCAATGAGGAGGAAAGGTTCTTGGGGTGCAGCTTCGTACCTGTAAGCTAAGTGTATGGCATTCCTCAACTAGATGGATTGACGAACTGGTAAGGGATGCAGGTAGTCAATAGATATAGGTGGCTCAGGATTGTACTTTGTGAGATTCATTGGGGGAGGCCTACGTTCAGCTGTGGGATTGTAAGGGGCTGCAACGATGATAACAAATTAATATTAGGTATATTTATCTATTTTTAGATGTTACTTTATCTTTAAATGTGGCATAATATAAAACTATGATACTTATTATTTTTTACTTTTTATTCTTAGTCATTCAAAACATATAATATGTGACACTTGCAACTATTCATTTTATTTACACTTTCTTATCACTAGTTCGCGTCACTTAGCATATCACTCAGCATTTGTTGATCTCAATGTGAGAAAAATGGTTTATGGTTGATTTTTCAATTTTTGGTGGAGCCACATCCAACATAGTATAGGCACACGGCAGCACGAATGTTTAGATTCGACCGATCACGTTCTTACAGAATACCAGCTTAAAACAGCCGGTATTCTATGAGAGCGTGTTAACTTATTAACCATACTAAACATAGAAACACTAAGCTGGTTATGTTTAGTTCGGAAAGTGTTAAGAAATGGATACATTTTTTTACTGGCATCGAAGCATTATATCTTAGTCCTTTGGGGTCACGCACGCATCTTCATTTTGATCCATTTTCAATTATAGATGTAGAAGTATGCAGTCTTCCCTTGCATGACACCGCGACGTCTCGGTTAATAAATTCCATCAATATTTCGATGCTATCACTACAGTCAAAATCAATATTTCTTAATTACTAGAAATGGGGAGCAAAATTTAAACATAAATTTTTGCTTTAAACTTCCTAAAATAATTCATATCCCTCAAAAATGTAAATTGTGTACAGTAAAATCGATACGAAGTAGCATTACTACGATATTTTCAAAGCTTAAAGCCAAATCTGCCGGCGGAATTTATAGCGAAACTTTACATAAAACTTGACACCACAGATAAGCTTCGCGGTGAATGGGCTTATTCATCAATTTAAAAAAGATATCACATGTAAGCGGTATTTCAAATTAAGGCTATTTATTTATTTAACGATGTTAAAATCTGACTTTTAGTGAAAAATAAAAGCCAACTTCACACAACTAAAAATAATAAAAAAAATTCTACATACTAGATTCAGAAAGCGAGGAAGAAAGAAAAAGACATTATGTACAAGTATTTACCAAAATGATGCTTTGTTATAATAGTTATAATATTTTCTGGAAAAGTATGTAAATTTTAAGTTTAATAGATATTCTAGGCTTAAAAGAAGCGTAAGGGGCTGGCGCCTCAATAGGATAAGCTATTTCTATATTACCTACACAATAACAGTTTTTCGATAAAACTGGCTCACGATTATTATACAAAAATAAAAAAGGAGACGTTGGCACACAATTATAAATAACAATAAGGGCAGTTACTTTCGTGATATTGTCGTATATTCATGTGGTAAGTAAATCACATTTCAGGAATTGTCAAAAGGGTGAAAGGATTTGCCAATCTGAAGATAAATCTTTGTCTATATTTTATTCAATTCACCTGATGGTAAGTAGATACTGTGACCTATAGACATCCATATCTTTCCTGGAATTAAGAATCATAATCCATTAAGAATAAAAATGCATATGCTTAGTCACCCCTTGAGAACTAAGATGGAATGGCCCGTTCCCAGTCGCATGTAAATAGAGACTGAACATCAAAACTGACCATGGTTTCATTGTCAGTAAGACGTAGGTCTTTTATCTCACTGACAAAATGGTATGAATCCTTAGTGTGTGCTCTTGTGTGTCCTGATGTCCGAGTGATGATAATATTTTAGCTAAGTGTTGAGCCAATCTGTTAGTTGACGAATCAATCTGACTCACTATTGGACGTAATAGAGCGTTCGGTTTGTGTATTTTTGGTAACCCATACAACTTCGGTGGTTTGGCACAGGAAGGTATCATCGAATTAAGGTCTAGATTCAATTTCTCGGAGTATTTCTTAATTAGATCGCTAGTTGTTCTAAGCATATTAGTTATAGGGTCTGTTTTGACGTTTCGGTATGTAGTTTCATCCGACAAATGTTGTTGTATTTTAAAATTGTAATAATTGTAATTGTAATTTAAAATGCTCACATGTATCTCCCATTGTCGCCGATATATTCATGGAAGACTTTGAGGAGAAAGCCCTCCTTACTGCACCTGTGACACCGAGGTACTACAAGCGGTACGTAGACGATACTTTCACAATTTTACCATCAAACAAAGTAACTGCAGTTTTAGAACATTTGAATTCCATAAACTCAATTTACTATGGAGTTAGAGGCAAATAATTTCCTACCTTTCCTAGATGTGTTAGTCATCCGAAAGCCTAGCAACACCATAGGTCACACTGTGTATAGAAAAAATACCCATACTTCGATATTTAAACGTCGAATCTCACCACCATCCATCACAGTTAGCTACCGTGAGCAAATCTTAGTTACAGAGAGCACGAGGGATCTGTGACAGCAAACACCTGGCTGCCGAGCTTCAGCACGTCAAGCAGGTTCTGCACGATAACAAGATTCGGGTCCCGCGCCTACGTCACAGTGACCGAGTGAACCCGGCCACAGTCGAGCGTGTGCCTGCTGTACCACCATATGTCGTAGGTGTCACAAACAAGATTGGCTACATCTTAAATCGAGATTCTATTAGAAAATTTTACAAGCCGCCGAAAAAGATAAGTCAGTTCCTACCATCCTTCAAGTATCATATCCCTCTACAAGATGCAGGAGTGTACAAGCTTGATTGTGAATGTGGTCTCTCTTATATAGGACAGACAAAAAGATCAATTAAAACCTGCGTAAAAGAACATATAGCTGATGTGAAGCATCAACGTTCCGGGAAGTATGCAGTTTGTGATCATATCCTAGACCGCCCCTCCATTACATGAGATTTGATAGACCACAAATCCTCGCGAAATAACACCGATTCCTACCAAGGACGATACGTGAGGCTATTGAAATTAAAAAAACAACCCAATTTCAATAGAGAAGGAGGCTGGGTACTGCCACCTGCTTGGGATCCTACAATCAGTGAAATTAAAACTAAACCCAAGCATACCACGGCAAGACCTCAAGACATAGTCAGTTCATTTTACATAGATCGGACCATAAACAATAATTAAGCTAAAGGTACTCCGGATTTAACAATGACATCGGGACGTCAGTTACAGCAGTCCTCCGTGACCATGGGTGCTGGAAAGCACCGGAAACGTCGGGCATTAAAAATAAAAAATAAAAATAATTAAAATTAAAATGAAACGCGATAAAATACGTAAAAGTAGTTTTAATCAATATAATTTCATTTCGGACAGAAATGACAAATTGTGTTGAGAATAAAATTATTTTTTGACTGATCTTGCTAAATTCCATGCGACTCAGAGTTAAAAAGTATTTCAGCGTGCCTCACTACATTGAATACAAATTTTGGGGCGTATTTTAAGGCCTCCTTTGTCAACAAAAGCAGTAAATGATAAAAGTTCACAGATAACCAATATGTACGAATGGTCTTCATGCCGTTCTTTTAGTTATTTTGTCCAGTATTTTATTGACAATATAACCAGATGTATAAAAGAGTATACAACGCGTTATTAAAAAAATTTCAAAGCGATACCTACTATCCGACAAATATTCAATCCACATCCAATACTCCGCGACCGTAAGTTCTACATTTAAGGTAGAAACAAACTGAGATAAAGTACGCAACGTATGCAACAAATTATCGAATCTGCGCGATTAACTTTGCAAAGAAGCTCTATGTATAGAGACATTTTAGAAACACGCTTTTCATACGTAACGCTATCATACGCAGCTAAAGATCTGTGATTGGCCGGCGAGAGAAGGTGGTGGAAATGATCATACACTATTCTACGCGTAAGACAAGTGTGTTCCTAGAACTTACAGTCGCAGCGCGTCTGATTAAAGTTGTTCAAAACGACTATAAATCAATAGAACTCTACAAATTATAAACTATAAATTTCTAGCGTGCTATTTATATATGCTATGTTATAGCGCGCTATTTAAAGCGTGTAGGAGGCCGACAAGCGCGTTGAGTTTTGCAGCACATTATATCTCGTAGCACGTAACATTAAGTTGTTCGTTGGATAGACCGCGTGCTATACAAGAACATTATTTCGTAATAAGTGGCATTTTGAACTAAAATAAAATAAATTGATAAAAAAAACCAATGAACGCTCTTTCATACTTTTGACGCTTACGACTTTCTATGATCCTAAAAATATTTTCAAGACATGTACTTTTTAAAACAAAATAAAATAAATTGTATTTTATTATATTCGATGTAAAGGTTATTTTATAACCTTAATATAAATTATAAATCAAGTAAAGGTGTATTTAAGTTTATTGAGTGTATTTACAAAATTCAACTATTTACATACGTTTTTGTATCTATATTTTATTTACATTTAAAAACATTAGTTAGGCTTATTTTGTAGCGGACAACTGTGTCCTTCGATCACGTATACACCAACTAAACAGCGTCTAACACTAAATTAGGT
>DWHP01001747.1:0-15490 GCA_018247895.1 Parnassius honrathi | reverse complement strand
AATACTTAATGTCTGAAATGTATTTATTTTTAACTTTATGCTTATTAATGTAATATTATTGTTTAATATATATCTTTTAGAACCATTTTTGATGCCCCCTTATATAAAGAGAAAACAAATCAGTGTATTTCGAATCGAAAACAAACTGCCAGGTGTTAACGTTACATATATGCTACGAGGTCATGACCTGTGTTAGAACAAAAGAGCGCGCGGGAAATTTGAAATAGTTTGAAACAGTTTACGAGTTATTTTATTTGTTGATATTATTGATTGAGCATATTGAAAAGGCAAGCCTGGGTTTTCGGCTCCTTTGGAGGCTTCGCCACTGTTCAATACTTATTTATTATCGACTATATCAACATCGAGGAGATCATAGAGTTGGAAGGTTATCCTCCGTAGAACCATCACCGACATAGCGCAACGCATCAGTAAATTGAAGTGGCAATGGACCGGCCATATAGTTGGAAGAACTGACAATCGCTGGGAAAGGTTTTTGAGTAGCAGCCTCGTACCGATAAGCAAAATGTAGGTCGGCTTCCCACTAGCTTGAGCGACGACCTGGTACCAGATTCAGGAAGTCAATGAATGCAGGTAGCTCAAAACCGTGCTTTGCGACATTCCTTATGGCTGTAATGGTGATGATGATATCAACATGGTACCATGATCCTTTACTTAATAAATCGGGGCTTATAGCTGAATGTCATATTAGTGTATGCAACCAGAGTACAATCCTAATATAGGAGTTTGTGTTGCGTAATGGCTGACTACATAGAGTATCAAATGTAATACTCCTCTACAAGATGCAAGTGTGTACAAGCTAGATTGTGAATGTGGTCTCTCTAACGTAAGTCAAACAAAAGGATCTATAAAAACCCGCGTGGAGGAACATATAGCTGACGTGAAGCACCAACGCTCCGGAAAGTCTGCAGTCTGCGAACATTTTCATGATCGTCCCAACCATTACATTAGATTTGATAAACCACTAATCCCCGCAAAATAACACTGATTCCTACCAAGGATGATACGCGAGGCTATTGAAATTAAAAAACATCCTAATTTCATTAGAAAAGATGGATGGGTGCTGCCATCTGCTTGGGATCCTATAATTAACAAAATTAAACCCACACCTAAGCATGGCACTGCAAGACTTCATGATACTATAAGCTCGTTTTGGGTAAATCGGACCAGAAATTAATATATCAAAACTGAAGGTAACCGGACTAACTATGACAATGAGACAACAAACATCTCAGTCCTCCCCGTGACCATGGGTGCTGTAAAGCACACGAAACGTCGGGGTAATAAAGATAAGTTAAAGTAGTAATTAAACGAGATACATTTCGTAAATAATAGTTTTAGTCAATGTATAAATAACATACACTATTGACGAAACGGAAATATATTTTTTGTAAATCAACCGAGTCATCGATAAAGTATATTCTAATGATGAAATATTAAAAATGCCTATAAGTCAGAAGTTAATCAGTAAACAATCTATAAGTGGTAGAGTCATGCTGCAGCTATATTAGTAGTATGGTTGTAGCACGAATGGGTTGGCCCGACCGGGGAAGGACAACGCTCTCGCAGAGTACCAGCTTTAAATAGCAGCATAACGCTATTGTGTTTGGTATGGTGAGTGCAGAAGACCGGAAACGTTTTTTACTGGAAACAAGGCTTTTCATCTTAGCCGTCACGGGTGATAACGTATCTACATTTTGATTCGTAATCGAGGATAGATGTATATGTCTATGGGCCTCAGCAACCACCTAGGTACCAGCAGGTGGACTGAACTGTATGCTCGTTTGTCACCCTTATTCCGTAAATTTAAAAAAAGCAGCACGTCGCCGTGCAAGATTATGTTTAGGCTTTAATAGATAATAATATAGGTCTACAATTATTTTTACATTTTAGAGAATAAAAGCTTCGCCTTAAAAAATTGTTATGTGGAAATAATTTTATTATTTTTAGGTTTTGTGGTCGATTTTTAATTTTCGTTTAAAATTTCGTTACCTACTTACTTTTTTCAGTGTTCTAAAGAATATAAGAAAGTTCATTACCTATTTACACTTCTTACACTTACACTTTTTAGTTTTTAATGTATTATGTGTGTATTAAAGGAATAAGATAATGTAATATATTATCTTATTCCTTTAATCTGTATTGTTTTACACTAGGAGAATATAACAAATTAAAACATGTAAATAAAATATACAAGAGCGAACTTACCTCTTGTATATTTTATTTATTGCCTGTATGCTGTCAAATCTGCTGACGACTGCAGTTTCATCTGCCATCTAACATCCTTTAGATTAAGTGTGTTTGGAGAGTTTTTGTGTTCTTCTGCGGTGAGTCTTGCAGAACTTAGCTCCGACCGCATGGATAATTTTCACGAACTTGTCATTTATATCTTCCACTATTTTGCAGTCTTCTATGTACTGAAAACGGTTTTGTTATTCGAGCTGAAAGTTTTCGGGACCCTGGATTAGCGCACGAGGAGGACGGTGCGTTGGCTTCATTAGACGAGACCTCTCCAACTTAACTTTTAAGTTCAGTGTGCCTCAAACCATTCAGTGATCGCTGCCAGTTTTCACCCTCGCAATCACTGAGACATCACTGAACAGTTGGCGTCTGGTCGTCATAATGAAGTCAATCTCATTTTTTGTCGAACCGTCGGGGCTCGACCAGGTCCATTTCCTGTGCGGCCGCTTCTGGAAGAAAGAGTTCATCATAAAGAGTCCCTCTTTCTCCTATCTCCTCTCTTCCTTTCTCCTCTCCTCCTTGCCCTACTCCAAATTTCCCTAACTTCAGCTCACCGCTTTCTCTTTTGCCTAGTTTTGCGTTGAAATCTCCCATCAACACCGTATAGTGGGTTTTGGAGGAATACATGGCTCTAGAAGTATCCTCATACATTTTCTCCAATTGCTCATCGGGAAGTGCCGAGGTTGGAGCGTAAGCCTGTAGGACCTTCAGGGAATACCGTTTTGTGATTCTGAGTATCAGGTATCGACCCTCGTCGACATACTCCCAATCTTTACAACGTTGTTAATATATTCTACCCTTAAGAGTGTAAAATTAAAGATGAAATATTCTTTTAAATTCTGCCACTTGTAATAACATCTTCGACAACACTATTATAAGCTTATAAACTAACGAAAAATAGATCTCGCTCTGAAAGCGTTTCATCCATACATCCTTATTACGCAAAGAATAATTTTTTACAACGAATGTCTGGGACATGCTGGCTAGGTGAGTATAAATTATACAATTAAGTTAAAAGATAATAATAATTAAACAAGACGATGATAAGAGATATAAAGGAAATTATAAGAGTTCCAAGTAATAAACGTAAAGTAGATTTTTGAAGGATTTGGAAGGAATACGTAATGGGAAGAAGTACCACAATCGTACAGCTGTAACAGAAAATAATTCATTGCAGAAGGAGAAGAAATGTACGGAAGTACGAAGAGACAAATTGTTAGAGTAATTTTCACTACTCAAAAAGCTACTTACGCTAACTTTAAATCTACGGTCAATATCATTCGGAAAGTTTTCATGCAATAGCTTAAGCTCTCCGTATTATGTGATAATAATAATATAATATATAAGTGTTGGTCATAAATATCTGGACGCCTTAACGTGGACGCGGGTAAAATCGCAGGGCGAAAAGCTAGTCTATTATAATTCACTTTATTAAATATTAATTCTTTATAATTCACTCTTTATAACGAATAAAAATCCCTTTCAAAAACACTGCATTTGTGTTCCAATGTAACAAATTTAGGTACTGTAAGTTCAATAAATTCATACGTTACCAAATTTTCGAGCTTTTTCTTATTAAGATAAAATGTAAATGAATCGATACCGTTCTGTCAAATACGAGCCGAAACTTCTGCTAATTTTGACATAGTTTGTGATGTATTCACTATTGTAATCTGTGTGTTACAACTTTTAATTCGTCTTTAAAGACTTTAAGTTTTTGGTCGTCGTCAAGGCTTGTTGTTGAGGTCAAAATTTCCAGCACACAAGTACTCGTATATGCAATCAAATAAAAAATCCATCATACGTTCTTTTACGGTGACTAAATCTTTAAAGAATATTACATTAAATTAACTTTGGATTACAATTCCGATGCAACATATCAAATTTCAAATCAGCCAGCAATAGAACAGCTATTTCATAGCCTTATGTACTCAAAATCAATATTTTTCTAGCATTGAACAAAGGTAATCGTTGTTACTCTGTAAATGGTTTAAAAGTGAAAGCACAAAGTTTCGCAATTAGATAAGCTTAGTGTTTTTTCATGTTTTTCACTTAAAACGTTGTAGTTGGTAGTTGTAACTTGTTTTAGTGCTTATGTAAAACATTGTAGTGTATACAATGTTCGTATTTCTAACGGTTCGTCCTTATTGTTAGACCTGTTTTGCCTTTCGAGCTTTAAGTTATGTTTGTGTTTATCTCTGCAAATATTTCTACATTTAAAGTAAGTTGCTACTGGAGTGAAAGTCGCAAACAATAATAAATAAGGCTACTGAAGTACTTTCCGACCAAATATTAAAATGGAATGCCTCATAGTGTTTGTAATTCATAATCACTAGTTCTCCGAAATTTTTAAACCGGTGACAGAATACGAATGTTACCACCTATTTAATTTAAAATAAACATAGGTGATAAACAAACACACAGTTCTGTGGTACGTATACGCTTTTATATATAGAATAGGGGTGATAAACGAGCACACAGTCGCTGATAGTAAGTGGATGCTGTGGCTCATAGACATATACATTTATTCTCATTTAGGGATCTAAATGCACATGCGTTGTCACCTCCGAGGACCACGATGGAATACCTTGTTTTCAGTAAAATGGGTCTCCGATTCTCTATGCTTTCCTATATGTATGTTTAAGACAACTTCATGGAGTTTGAATTCGAAACTGAAATTATTCTATTCAAATCTGTGGGTATTTTGTGTGTAATTTTTTTTTCATCGTAGCAAGGGGAAACGATTAAAAAGATCAAATATTAAGATTCATTTCATTACTTCATTAATTTTATTCACACCGGTAGGCAAAACATTGCAGTCACGTTATAGGCAAATGTTCGATGTTCAATCTTAATCACCCACGCAAACTTTCACACACGCCAGCCCCAGCCGGGCACCAAACTGAACTGATAACGGTTTGCGCGACTGACATACATAAAAGCTGCGCCTGCGCCGTCGCAGGTCAACGACGAACACTTAACTATGATTATACGTACACATACGAGCACTGATTTTTCTAAAACACATTCGTATAAGCTAGACACATCTACACATTCGTTGTACTTGTTCACGCACAACAAGATAATGTGCGTAATTACCATTCAACGACGAAAGATATCATTAACATCATCTCAGCGGCATCAAAGTTTACTGCTGAACATAGGCCTTCTTAAAGGTTGCTTAACTGATACTTACCATAGTTGCCACGCTCGGCAGGCGAATTGACAACGGCAATTTTTAATTTCTTGTTGTTATTAGGAAGTCGCTGCTGATATTATATCGCCACTACACAGTATGACGAGGCCGTGACGAAAGATACGTATAGAATAAAAAACATGTTACCGTTCATAATTACTGCTCAAAATATCTGTTTATTGAGTGGTACTAGGTTCTGACCTCGATTGGGGTTCTTGCTGCTGGTGAAGTTCGATCTAATTGGCCACGTGCCAATAAAAAAGTATCGCTTTATATACTTTCCAAAACTTAGGCTTTCTTATCTTACCTAAATAAAGATGGTAAGCTCGTAAACTATATCGATGCCACTATTTACGAGTGCCTATATTCCCTTATTATGTGAAAAATAATAACACAGTCTAATGAACTCTACCCTATTTTTTGCTGTGATGATAATATGTCTAATGTAAAAAGGAATTAAACCGCCAATTGTACGTTTTAAGTGTAGTAATGATTTTTAAAAAGCGATCTAGGTGCGACCCGAAAGGTCCACATGACTGACTTCCCAGCGGAAAGAATAAAAAAATGTCATATGTTTTAATATTTTATACAATTTTTTATTCGGCACAAAAACGACTTGACCGATTATGCTCAAAATTTGATGAGGTCTAAGTGACGTAATTATGCCTTAAGTGAAATTTGTCAAAAATTGCGAAAATTGAATCCAAACATATATACATACATACGTACATGTGCACACACGGACATCCTCTTAAAACCATACTATTCGACTCTAAAGACCTTGAAACGTGGAGATATGTTATAATTTCCAATTTACAGGGAAGTTAATAATATATTAAAAATAAGATATCTTTGTTACGTACCTCATATTTATACAATTTTATTATGTCATTACATTGCATTATTTATTTATCATTTATATGGACAACAAAACAGCCTGCTATTTGTAATTAAATTACATATTTAAAAAAACGCTTATTTAAGAGTTGTGTCAGACAATAGTATGTTGACACATCAGCATAGAATACATAGTACTACTACGTAACATCAGTATAACATCGATTACAGAAAAGATCTACTCTTCTAGATACTTAATACTAAAGTGTTATGGAAATAAGTGTATACAAGATGCAAGTTGTTTTACTGCACTTTGAAATGTCTTGAATATTGGGTCCGAAAAATTATGTAAATTGTATTATACAGTTACTTTAAAATGTCAAATTATTTACGGACTTCGGAAAAAAATATAGCAGGTATAATATATCATATATGTCGCGATATTCATCAGCTGTTATTGTGTGTAAATTAGTTAACATTTTGGAGCATAGAACAGTTATTTTATTGTGGGTGATACCTTCTAATAAAAAAATTACTTTAAAATTTTTAAAATATAGTTAACGTTTGTAGTCTGTTTTAGTCGTGTGTATATTATTTTAAAAGAGAAACGTGTTAAAAAAATGGCAAATACATTCCTTTTACAAAATTATTTTCCTTAAGCTGAACCATTAAACATTAAATATTAAATAAAAGTAAAATATCATTGATAATTTCGTGAACCGTAAACTACTGCGAGCTTATAAAAAATAAAAAAGTATACTGGAGCTCTCAAAAGTGTTGATTATGATCAATAACAGAATATATCAAAATATTTTTATTGAAACTTGTAATTATCCTAATAAATCCTATTTAATCAAGTCTATAATGGAAAATTAACGGAGATTTTTAGCAAAATATTATACAGCAAAAATATTGTACTTTTTGACAAGCAGTTACCTACATAAAGGTTTTTGCGACTGACCGACTAGAATAATACTTGATTGAAAGAATTCCTGGAACCACAGTCATCGACAGATGTTTTTCCTTAAACGATTTGATATATCCAGACTAACAAGGTGTTAATAAGACCTTAATAACTGAAGACTAAAGTGATAGGCCATGGCGAGAATTTGTCATTATGGTAACTGGTTCTACATTCTGTTCGCTGTAATTCGGTATAAAAGACTTCAACGCGTGCCGGTAAATTGTATAAACAGTAGTTTGTTAGGTAAATATATAAGTAATTTTATCGATTCAAATTAATCAAATAGCTAAAAAAATAGCTAAACCTGCGTTGTTAGTATGCCAAAATAAGGTATGATGACTAATTGTTTAATATATATTGTAACCATATATTTTGCTGTGTAGTGGTAGCATAAGAAATTTCACTAGCATTATGGGCTAGTGAAATTTCTTCATCATTCTGTGGGTATCGTAAGAGGCGACAAAGGGAATTAAAATAGGTTCTGTTAACAATTCAGAATAATAAAAAAGCTGTGGTTGCCAACTTTGCCAAGTGTGGTAACTATGATACAATCCCCCCTACGAGACAATCTATGAGGTCTATTACCAGCAGCAGACTTTTAATTGACTGTAACGAATGAGTTAATTAATTAGTTGAAAATGTAGCTTGTATTGAATCCGATATGCTACTTGAAGTAAAAGGTGTGGAAACTTCATTTTCAAATTATTTCCAACAAATGATTATGTAGGAAGAAATAAATTTATATATTCTGAACTATAACAATATTTTTATAAGTTTAACAAATATCTTGTTGCAATATTATTTTGTTAAAAGATCTTATGAATAATGCTTTATCTCATTTTAAATTATTTTATCGATAATATTTAAATTAACTGATATACCTGGTTGTATTGTTGTTATTTAATTAAAATGAGTAAAATAAAATGTAAACAGATATGTTTTATTAGATAGTTTGAAACGACTTATGATCAAAAATATGTATCATTTTATTTACATAAACATGAAAGATTCTATAAAGCAATTATTTTTAAAACATAAGTATAGCAAATAAACGTGAAAAAAGGATATAGGCGCTAAAATTTTCTCACGAAACTTGACTATATATAGCCGTACCAAAAGTCGTTTGCATATTAAATGGAAGTATGTGGGACAACGTAAATTACATAGCTTTCGCTAAATGCTCACTTGAAATAGCGTCCAGTTTTCGTTTTCGATCGTAAATTTGTGAATAAAATTGCCATGATCCAAAAAAGCCACGAAAACCTGTAAAAGATTTAGGAGCTTGCTGGTTTGCTCGCTTCCTTACAATGTGTTATATCGTTTAGGATTCACACTATAAATATTTTGAAAACTGAAATGTATTATACCGTTTTAATTTATTTATTTTGTTATGTTTGTGTTAACGTTACGGTGATAATGGTTACAATACTTACTTATATACTTACTGGATACTTAAATATATATTATTGTAATAACTCATATTTATGTACTTTATTAGTTTTAATTAAAATAGATTATATACATATAGTTGGAAACCTTGGTAAGTGGGCTTGGCATATATGTTAGGTAATAAATATATATGGCCTGTATTCAACAGTGGATTTTGATAGGTTGTTATACGTTATACGATGTTGTATGATGATGATGATATACATATAAAGGAATTTACGGTTAAAGGATTAACAAGAATTTTCTAAAATGGATTATCTGTATGCAAATGAGTATAATTCTTTTAATGTTCAGTACGCCATAGGACTGTATTCTCCAATGAAGTATTGGTAAGTCTTAAATTTCATTGCACGCAAATAATCTTAGTGTGATCGTAGTACTCGTAGTAGTATGCCACTGTTTATCTAATTTTAAAGTGCTGACTATCCACGTCTACTTCATTGATGGGGAACTTTGTGAGGAATTCTAAAACGTTTTAACCATTAAACATCAAGGTATGCTAAAAATAAATGAATAAACATTCAACGTACTACGGTAAAGTTGCATTTTTAACTACTACTTCTAATATCGAGAAAATGCGAGTCTTCAAGTTGTTATTTTAAAATAATATAACGTGCTGTTTGATAAACTCTTCTGTCTAAGTAATATCTATGTGTTGAATACAAGGAACACGAACTACGACTTCCAAGACACGACATTCACACGTTGTGTGCATACTTAATGATAATTTGACAATATTATGCTTAGAATCCAATAGTGCACAGTATGAAGATAGGAAAAACTATAAAAAGTAACGTTTCATCCTATGCAATGGTCAATAATTGTTATTATTTTATATTATATATCAAAAGTAATTAAACAACAACTCAAAAATGTGACCCTACATTGTCGGAAATAAGGATCACACAAATTAAAGAATTATATCAAATGTTATGAAAATGGAGGCTTGTCACAAGATTACTGTAAGAGTTAATTAAATATAAATACGTATAATCAGTCTTCTTGTAATTCGAGACAACGCATACTAAGCGTGTTGACTAGGTCATATTCTACCATTCGACTTGACAGTTTTCTGTGTATTTCGTGGATTTCATGGCTAATTTAATCATCTACTAATTTGTGTTTATAATATCATCGTGACTTTGTTGACCGTGCTTTAGGTCATAAAAATTAAAAAAAATCTAATTTGCAAATTATTTTCTGTAATCCTTTGTGCAACAACTTCATTATAGTCAAGATAAAATAATCCTCCGTCGTCAACGGAACGCAAACAGTATGCGATGTTAATGACCTCCGCCTCGGAACCTGCTTATCTGAAGCTTATCTTAAAAGTAAGTCAATTGAAATATAACTATTCTTAGGTGCCTTCATAGGTGCTGTATGTAAGGCTTCTTACACATAACGAACAACATTTTAAAATATAATTTGCAGTAAAACCATGTTTTAATGAACTTTAAAAAACATAGTATTCGAGTAAATGATAGAATATTTTACAGTCTTGATTTGAAGAAAAAAGAATAATAATTATGAAAGTGCCGGCCGTCGGCGTGACACCGAAATTGGTCGGTCGCAGTCCGGGTCGGATTCCATACGGGACCGTGTTTCGATCATTTCACTGACCTACATTCACTCACAACACGGCGAACAGCGCGGAAAATACAAACTAAAGTCAATTCCACAATTAAGTATATATTCTTGAAATAAATTTACTTGACAACCATATTTATAAAAATTGGATTTATTGTTAAGTATATTTTTATAACCTAATATACAATTGGAAAAAGTACTATTTACTTCTTATTATGTGATTTGAAGTATATATTTTGAAAAAATAAATCTTAATCATAATCTTAAAAAGTATTGCCCTCTACATCGACCTTCCTAGGATGGGCTTAATAGTCTACAACTAGATAGTTTCCTTTAATACATTTATTTGTCGGATGCGGGCGCAATAGGGAGAGCAACAACCTATGATTGCAGGGCCGTTATTCCCGATCGTCTCGAGTGAACACTGATAAGTAAGAAAAAGCAGCATTTGAACTTCAAGAAACGTGTGAAAATCTTCTTTCACCTATTACTAAAGAAGTGAAATAAAAATCTAAAAAATAGGCTTTTTATCGTTTAAGGTCTTGGGTATGAAAATCAAAATTTATATTCACCTGTTTAATTGACTCCAAGACGAACAGTCTCACAATCACAGCGAACTCATTATCCACCGGCACTGAGGATTTAACAGTTATTTGTATTAAAAATCGACAGTTAACAACTCGGTTGTAGCAAAATGTAAAATAAAAATAATTTAACTTATAAATTTAAACGATCTTCTTTTCATTCGATAACCGTGCGCGCGCTTTTTCTGGGAGACTTTTTATATTATTCAATGAGGCACGGGCGTTCGCCGCGGAGCCTTGACCGCTACGAGACTGCGGCCTCACTAAACGAAGCAAGCAATGCAAGCCAGGCTAGCCCCGTCTTCTTGGACTTCATATAAAATACTTTCCAACAGTTACTTTTTGCTTCACTGCACTTAATCCGGTCACCTTTGGTAGTTGTTTAGAGCAAAGCTTTGACTTGCAGAATAAAAGCTCATTGATTAGAATTTTTATTTTACTATACGGCAGAGCTTGTTATCTACCCAAGAGTCTGTTACGAGGGGGGTATACTCTTACCTACATCTGCCGCCTAGCAGCAGTGTACCCATTTCTGTGTTCTGGCGTAGAATCGATTCTGGTTTAAATGATAAGATTAATAATTAAGTCCTCCAACGCGTCTTTGGTCTACATTGATAGAGGTTGTATATGGGTATCAATGAGCTGCGGTATTAAGCAAATAAATGATATTATTATTATTAGTAATTACTTGTACCATCAAATCCAAAGTTAGCCCATTATAATTTTTTTCAAACGAAGTTGGTTTATATGAGTTAAAGCTCTTTAGTAGTAGTTAAGATAAAGTTAAGATAACGTTTATTAACCATTAAAACATTCTTGTGCAATGACAATGAATACAGAATTTGAGTCACTTAAATTGCACTTGTTTTCTGTGGCATTCGCTCTACTCTTCCATTTATAAACTATTATACAATATACAATGACCAAAACGTTATATTTTAAAAAATTAATAATAATTCATATTGATCACACAGACGACATACGGTAGGGCGGACTGTCTGTCTAGTGGTCGTAAACGTGATTGATGATCAAAAAGTGATGGGTTCAAATTCCGGGTCGAATCAAAATCAATTATCAGGTTTTTCTATCAAGAATTCTCAGTAGCAGCGCAGAGTGCGGATGTTGCAAATAGTTTAAACCCGTATCTCGGAAAGCGCAAAAAGACGTAGGTCCTGCGCCTGATCTCTCTCCGGCCGTGTTGGGTTAACGTCCTATTGAACTATAAGAGTGGAAAAATAGAGAGTGCACCTGTGCTTGCATATACACTTGGGCACTATAATCATATTCTGCGCAGATGTCTAGTCTCCCGTGAGACTGACCGACGTGATAGAAATTTAGTCTAGAGGACATTATTATTATTTTCGGGGTATCTATGTAGTTTTCTCATCTGTTTAGGTTCCATAATAGACATGTGTCAATCATGAATGATTCGTTCGCTTGAGCTGGTACACTTAAAAGTATTGATGGTTCATTTATCTGTTGAATGTTCCAGTACAATCAATCACAAACAATTGACGGAAACTTTTTAAGTCGTGATTCCGCCTTCCGGTTTTGAGCCCGGAGCGGTCCGTCACGGAGTCCCAGTCGCCTCAGATGACCCGAGAGGCTGAGCGGGATTAGCTCATTCACAGAGATGACTGCAGGAATAATTTCGGTTGGTAGACCACCCCACATGTCGGCACCTCGTGAGCCAGGTCCAGATATTTTGTTTTCTTATCTGATTCGGCTTTCACTAGGTTCTCGTCGTATGAAATGGTAATATCGACCAAAAATATCCTTGACTTTGCTCGGTCCATCAGCACAATATTAGGCTTATTCGCGAGAATAGTCCTATTTTGGTCGTAAATTAACTGGAGACGCCCAGGCCCGGCACCGTATCGTGAGCGGCCATAAGCACAAACGGACCTTTGCACCCTAAATTCTGCCGAAGCACGGCGCTCACGTCTCTTGGCAAGGCGCTGGCTGACTGCGCTGACATAGCAGTTTTGTCACTTAACTGTTCCGTCAGCGGGCGATGGGTTTGTCAGTTTCCTATGCCTTATTATTATTATTATTAGTGTGTCTGAAAAGAAAAGTGCGATACGAATTTCGAACCGCTTTCGTACATCTCTCACCTCAAAAATGATTAGACCTACATACTTACTACTACTGCATACATACACCTAGCACGTATTCTTGACTGAAGCCGATCCTATGGGTTAACTGTTAATCCGATAAAATCCCAAGCTATAATTACTGCTAGTTCAAGAATAATCTCAAAATAAAATAAAACTCAATTAAATCCCAAAATGTTTAATGGTGTTCAAATTTTTTATAAGGACGTAGTGAAAATTCGGTAATTTTAATAAATTCTGGCCTTTCTTGGTCTCCTCACATTAACGCAATGTCTCGTAAAATGTTGGCATCTTATGATTCACTCTGAAGAACTAACTACTTTCTACCCATCTTGATTATGCTGACATAAGTTATGTAGACTTTGCAGAGGAGCAACTTAACAAACTTGAGTGACTCCAAAATCTATGTGTACGGTTGTGTTTCAGAATACCGCGCTAAGCTCAAGTTGCTTCCAATCCGTCTTCCTCGGAATACTCATATCCGTTTTGCTCTCTACTGCGTTTTATTTAATATATCAGGTCTCCTTACCTTAAAGAACTTTTCCAATTCCTCAGCTCCTCTCATAAACTTTCATTTCGGTCCTAAGAAAACTTTTCCATTCTATGTCCCCTATACTCTTATACTTTTTTACAGTAAATCTTATTCAGTTCTTGGAGTGAAGGTTTGGAACCCCTTATCATTAACTATAAAATGTACTCAAACAATAGACTCCTTTAAAAACCAAGTAAAGAAACATTATTTTTCCTTCTGAATTTTCCCTCCTCCTTTCACTTCTTCCTGCCGTTTTATGATCACCAGTCTGTCAATTAAGTAAAATCCGGTATGTTTAATAATTTGCTTCTATAATATAGATTATTATTTATAGTGCACTTTATCCATTGATAGAACCACGCTGCAGTTATATTAGTAGTACAGTTGTAGCACGAATGGGACGGCTCGACCGGGGAGGAACCACACTCTCACAGAATACCAGTGTAAAATAGCAGTTTAATACTACTGTATTTCGTATGTTGAGTGTAGAAACCCTTTTACTGGAAACGAGGCATTCCATCTTAGTCCACACGGAGAACAACACATCTGCATTTTGATTCGTAATCTAGGATAGATGTAGATGTCTATGGGCCACAGCAACCACTTACCATCAGGTGAACTGTATGCTCGATTGTCAACCTATCCTATAAAAAATTAACTTATCACTTATTTTTATTTCCTATTTAGGCTGTCTGGAAGAAATTGCTGCATAGCAATAAGACCGCCTTTTATTTATCTCTTTATTTGTTTCTTGTTATGTCATTTCTTTTCTTAGTGTACAATAAAAGGTATTGTAATCTATTGTATTGTACTTTTGTATGTATAATAAGGATCTATTATATACCTTAGAATTTTATTGCAATTACGCTTGGCACTAGTTTTCGTCTCAGCGACAGCCGACAACCTAGTTCATCTTTTAATATTTACATTTTTGGTGGAATAAAAGATCACAATGGATGTAAGAAGTAATATGTGAACTAGAGTGTAATCAGAGGAAAGATGTCAGGGGTTTCCATAGTACACCTTCCTGAATGGCTGTTGTTTACCCAATGAAACTTTGAACTAACTCGTCTACCTGACGTTGAAATCACGGAAAAATTTTTCAAGTTATAATTGTCAGCCGACGCAATTTTGGACAGTTGGGAAGACCCATGGTTTTAAAAAGGCTAAACATATTTCATTCAATGACTCGAAACCAATGTTCACACTTTTTTACATAAAGCGATCCTTTTAGCATATCAACAATCATGCGTATGGGAAGACAGCAAATTCATAATTTCTATTTAAGTAAGTGTTTAGTATAGTATTTATTTATTTTTGATTTATTATGAAGAGGGGGCAAATAAGCGTACGGTTCATCTGATGTTACGTAACTTCCGCCGCACATAAACATCCGCAACACCAGGGGAATTGCAGGTGCGTCGCCGGCCCTTTAGAAAGGAGTAAGATCTTTTCTTGAGGGTCCCCAGGTCGTATTGGTCTGGAAAAATCGCCGGTGTTAAACTATTCCACAGAGAAGTCGTACGCGGAGGAAAACTCCTTGTGAAATATTCAGTGGTGGATCGCCAAGCATATGGTATCGGGAGTTTTGCTGCGTAGTACGTTCGTGAAATTTGGCGGCTGGGATTAAATCGAACAATTCATCAGAGCACTCCCCGTGATAGATGCGATAAAATACGCAAAGAGGTGCAACATCTCTTCGCAGCGCCAATGAATCGAGCCGATCGAAAAGCACTCGGTCGTCGATGATTCGAGCCGCTGTGCGCTGGATGCGGTCAAGTGGAAGGAGCTAGCACTGGGGAGCCCCAGCTCAGAGATGGGAAAAATATTCCACGTGCGGCCGAACCTGCCGCCATGAAATACTATCCCGCTCTGCTGAGCACGCCAAGCTTTTTAGAAGCCAATTTGGTCTTCTCTTCCAAGTGACCACGAAACTGCACGTCACTCGATATGTCGACGCCGAGGATT
>DWHP01001746.1:0-15491 GCA_018247895.1 Parnassius honrathi | reverse complement strand
TGTTAATACCGTATCCTTTCCAGTCCAGTAGCTTGAAAACGTCTTCCAATGCAGCGGTGAAGAGTTTCGGGGATATGGTGTACTAAAATTAATTTAAAAAATCTTCACATTCTGTACTTTTATCTTTCAAATTCAAAATGCGTGGTAATGCATTATTTTAGATGATTTACTGCGCACTCACACATTCGTATGGGCCTATCAGTGGGCAAAAACATTGTTGCAAAATTTTACATTCTCACAATACGTTAAGTTTACTGTAGCTAATAAATTGTTTACCAAGTAACAGGTTGAAGTGTAAGCACGAACAAAATACTCGTAAAATGTTTACGCGCTCATTTTAGGAGCTATGCGGTCGGTGATTCACGATACGGTAGCTATGACGAGATATTTGTGAGATATTCGGGAAATTAAGTTCTGGATTTTAAGAGGTTATGGATAACAGATTTACATTTACTGTTTTGTTAATTTCTAAAATTGTAAATTTTTGCGTGATGTAAGTTACAGCCTTCGTTAATCCCAGAGTCCGCTCCGCTACGTTGCGTCTTTCGTCACCGAACACGTAATATAACATTTATTAAAGTTTTATTTTATTTAAATTTCAATTTGCAATGCGACTGTCTCGTCGGTATAGTGGCTGGAAGTGCGACTTCCGATTACTTCTGAATTCTATTAGTATTTTGAAAAATCAGTTATTGAGTTTTTCTACCAAAACTCACCGCGTAGTAGCAGTGTAAGAATATCCAACAGCCTGTGTCATCCCGTGGGCACCGTAAGAGATGAAGAGGGAAACAAACCAGGAGAATCTTCCTAATAACAACTCAAAATAAAAGAAAACTGTGTTTTTTATAGCATAGGATACATAGGAGGAAGGAACAAACGAGCAAACAGTCCACCTGACAGTAGTAAGTGCAGTGGCCCATAGCTGTCCACATTTATCCTCAATTAAGAATCAAAATACAAATGCGTTGTCACCCCTGATGACTAAGATGGCATTTCTCGGTTGCAGTAAAAGGGTCTCCAGTTCTCTACACTCACCATACGAAGCACAGCAACATTAAGCTGCTATTTTACGTTGGTATTCTGTGAGAGCGTGGTCCCTCCGCGGTCGAGCTAACCCATTCGTGCTACAGCTGTACAATTAATATAGCTGCTTTATGGCTCTACCACGTTAAAACCCGCTTTCCAAGCGTGGAAACTATCGTGAAAGAGGAGGCCTCTGTTCAGCAGTGGACTTATACAGGGTGTGTAACGGAAAAGGTAACTGCAAATTCTAAGAAGCAGCCCGCGGACAGGAAGCGGTGATTCACAGCCGTGCCTCAAAAAACACCTAAACTTGGTCCTGCGCCTAGTTTCTATTCGGTATCGTGGCGGACTGCCGTTCCATCGGACTTCGGTTACGAGTAAGAGAATAGAGAGTGCCCCTGTGTTTGCACATACACTCGGTCACTACATTCCTTTCCTGTACAGATAGCGAGTCTCCGAGACTTGAGACTGGCTGCCGAGACCGAAATCCGCTCTAGAAGAAATTATTGACAATTTTATCGGAATTGGCGGGAATCGTAAACATATTATACGTTTAAATTTGACTAAATTTATGTCATTTCGTGACGGCATGAGACGACTATGAAAAATTCCAGAAAGAGTTATTGGTTTCACTTCATTTTCGGGTTCATTCGATCACCTCGTTTACACCAGACGTAAAATTATCTAGACCGATGACCAGGATTCGTGTTAAAGGTTCGAGACGCCTGGTGTTAAGTTTGACACGTCTTTTTTTAACGATGTTGACTCTGCCTCTTGTGTGATGCCGATTACTTTATTTAATGTTAGGTAATGATAGTAGACGAAACAAGATGATTAGGGATTTATCATATAGAGAGAAAAAAGATTTTAACGAAATGCAAATTTCAATAGTGTCAGGCATCTGCTTAAGATATGCAACAACAAGCTTGTTCTAGCCAACCATTATATGACGATGCATATCTGATCGTAGTTTAGGATGATCGCTTATTCCAATTTTAATTACCGGATATACCTGTAAAAATGAACGTCCCTATTACACGAATATTTTTACTCCAATATCTCTCCGGAGAAATCCACTGCTATAAGTTTGTCTATCACGTTAGGAGAGCATTAATCGATTTAATTATCGTTATAATACAATATAATACTGTTAAATTGGTAAGAGCCGTGGTAGCTCAGATGGTTAACACTCGCTGTAAATATAACAGAACGCGAGTACCCGGGTTCGATCCCCGCCGGCACCAATGAAATTGTTAATTGCAATTTTAAGTGCTGATTTACCACGTGCCCGGCGGTGAAGGAAAACATCGTGAGGAAACATGCATGTCTGAGAAATAAGAAAAAAAAATATTTCGAAAACATGTGAAGTTCGCCAACACGCATTGGGGCAGCGCGACGGACACTTCCTTGTCCTAAAATCCTCTCAGAAATGAGAGGAGGCCTGGGCCCAGCAGTGGGACGTATATAGGCTGAAACTTTACTTTTTACTTTTACTTTACATATCCCAAATATTCAAACTCATCTACTTGCTCGACCATCTCTCTTTCTATTCTTATTTCACATATCGTTTTACTTTCTTCTCTTTCAAAAACCAACTTTCGTCTTACTTGCGTTAACTTTCGTTCCCTTTTCTTTTAACGACCTGTTCATTGATGTAACTATCATTTGCAACTCGGCCGCCGACGATACAAATATAACTTGATCATCAGCGTACAAAAACGCATTTGTCGGTTACTTCAACTATTCTTAACCTGCATTCTTCAGCTTTCAAATTTTCTAAGCAACTGTCAACAGCACGGGGAAGCCACACAACCCTGTCTGACACCTTTATGGACGCCAAACCAGTTTGAGTAGCCCCCGTTGATCCTAACATAAGCACTGGAGTCCCTATAAAGAGACTTCAATGCCCGTATCAACCCAGCGTTCAACATAAATGAGTTCAGTGTTTGCCATAACAAATCCTTGTCCACCCTGTCATAAGCTTTTACCAAGTCCATGAACGCAGAAAAATGTTTTTGGTTTTCGGTCAAAAACTTCTCCGCGGTTATGCGCATGAAAAATACGTGATCTGTACACCCCATTCCCTTTCTAAATCTCGCTTGCAGATGCCAAATTTTACCATCAGTTTCTTTCATAACTCTTTCAATTAGTATCTGAGCATACAGTTTTCCCACAATGCTAAGAAGGTTGATACCACGGTAGTTTTTGCAGTCCTGCTGCGACCCTTTCCGTTTATATATTGGGACTATCACGGTTTTGCACCATTCTTCCGGTACCCGTTTTAGTTCCCAGCATAAATTAAACAAGGTGTATAGCGGGCCTACCACCACTTCCTCTTCAGCTCTTCGAGTGAGACTTTATCATATCCGGCTGCTTTACCTGCTTTCATGCTTTTCATTGCTTTCATTATTTCATCTATACTTATATCTCTATATACTCTTTCCTCTTATTTCGGATTTCGGAGTTTCTATTTCATTTAATTCACACGTCTCCATACTCATAAACTGCTTTCGAAATATTCCTTCCATCTCTTGAAATTCAAAACTTCATCATTCAGAATACAGCCATTCTCGTCTCGTATAACATTCAATCTCGACTGTTTTGAATTTCCCCTGGCAGTTCTCACAAATTTCCAGAACATTGTAATATTTGCCTGGAAGCTATTCGATATTCTTCTATAATTCTTATCAGTTTTTTCTTGCTTTTTTCTTTCAACTACTACTTTTACTCTCTTATTTATACGTCTAAAGACTGCCTTTTGTCTTTCAATATCATCTACATCGAGCAATGGATCAGTAGTTCCACATTTTATTAAAAAAAAAAAACAGTGTACAGCCTCCATGGCTGAGCAAAAGACCTCTCTCAATTTTAAAACAGTTTGGAGCAGAAAAGTCTACCCCACATTAGTGGGGTAGACTTTTCTGCTCCAAACTACAGATTACTGTTGCATGTTGCCGTAATTATCCTCCCGTTGGTCTGTTAATCGTAAAATTTGCTGATTATGAGGTCTCGGGTTTGTATCCCGGATCAGTTATTGGTGCCTGTACTATTGTTTTCACATTTCATTTCATTTCACATGTCTTACTACGTCGTCACTCCATCAAGTGGGGGGTCGTTCTTCACTACGACTACCGGTATGAGCTGGCGACTGTACGGCTGCTACTTGAGAACTTTTTTCCCTATTAGTTGTCGGTTCTTCGAGCTACATGGCCAGCCAAATATCACTTCAGTTTACTAATCCATTCTACTGCAGATATCCTCCTTTCTAAATTTATCACACAGATAAACCTCGAGCATAGTCCTCTCCAAAGCTCGCTGAATGACCTTGAGTGTCCTCATACGGTCAGCAATGAAGGACCACGCCTCAGATCCGTAGGTCATCACCGGCAACACGTACTGGTTGTACAATCTGGTTTTCAGGTTTCGAGGTATACCCGACGAGAAGATGTGTCGTAGTATCCTGAACGCTGCCCAGCCGAGTTAAATCCGTCAATTGATCTCTCAGTCGAAGTTGGACTTACCTTGTCGTACTACTTGTCCCAGGTAAACATACTCGTCAACAACTTTGAGCTTAGTGCTTCCAACAACCACTGGCATGGGTGTAACATGAACATCACACATGATCTTTGTTTTTATTCATGTTCACTTTAAAGCCTATCCGTTGGAAGACACTATCGAGGTCATTGAGCATGGTGCTAAGGTCCTCCAGCGATTCTGCCATAAGGACTATATCATCGGAGAATTGAAGGAGAGTGATGTACCCGCCGTTGATGTTAATACCGTATCCTTTCCTGTTCAGTAGCTTGAAAACATCTTCTAATGCAGCGTTGAAGAGTTTCGAGGATATAACGTCACCCTGTCTTACACCTTTCTGCAGTTGGATAGGTTTCGAACTCCGGTTCTGTACTCGGATGACCATCGTAGCCCTACTGTACAAACACTTTAGCACTTCAGTACATATATACCGATAGTCAACTAGACACCGCTGAAGGGACTGTAGCACCGCCCAAGTTTCGACGGAATCAAAGGCATTCTCATAGTTCAAATACGCAAGGCAAAGTGGCAGATTGTACTCTTTGGACTTCTGTACAATCTGCCTCATGGTAGTTTATGGTACTGAAGCCTTTTCGGAATCCAGCTTGTTCGGTAGGCTGGAAGTCGTCGAGTCTGCGTGCGAGACGATTCTTAAAGACTCTCGAAAACAACAAGTAGACGCGTGTCAGAAGGGAAATAGGTCTGTAGTTCTTCAAGAGAGCGTAGTCGCTTTTCTTGAAGAACAAGACTATCGCACTTCTGTTCCAGATCTCCGCAGTAGTAGCCACCGTGAAGGACGGAATAGACGAGCTTTTGAAGGGCTTTAATGATCGGTTTTCCACACGCTTTCAGAAGTTGCGTCGTAATTCTACCCTCCTATGGGGCCTTACCATTTGAAGATGCGGTAAAGTCATTCTAATCCAGCTCAGACTGACGTCCGGGTTATCATCGGAATAGTGTCTAATAAGACTTGCTCTTGGATACTTACTCACACTTGCGTGTGGCTCCAACGATGATGTGTGCAGCTGCCCATAGAACCTCTCAATCTCACTCAAAATCTCAGGTGTTCCGGAAACGATGTTGCCAAACTCAGTCTTCAGGTCAGATTACCGTCCCATCGAACTATTAGAGTGAGGCAATAGAGAGTGCACCTGTGTTCGCGCATATTCTCAAGCACTATAATCTTGCTCCACGCTGACGGCTTGTCTCCATTCCGATTGGCCGCCGTAACCGAATTTCGATGTGGATGACGTTATTATTAGATTCTTTCTTTCATATCTTCTTTCACTGCTAAGTATGTGCTAAATTATCACTCGAAATTCTTCGAAATTTGTCGAAAATTTATTTCTTTACCTTTTACCAGCCCGTGATAATCCACTGTTGAACAAGGCCTCTCAGGTTAAACGGGTATGGATATACGTTATCGCCACGCTTTACGGACAGGCAGATAGGTAATCGCAGATGCAGACGTCTCGCATCTTTTTTGTTGCTGCCTATCGCTGAGTCTGGGTATTTAATTTCTTTTGTAGAGTAAGAGTGACAAACGAGCACACAGTCCACCTGATGGTAAGTGGATGCTGTGGTCCATAGAAATATGTACTTATCCCCGATTAGGATTCGAAATGCGGATGCGTTGTCATCCCTGAGGTCTAAGACGGAGTGCCTCGATTCCAGTAAAACGGGTCTCCGGTTCTCTACACTCATCATAAGAAACACAGCGGCATCAAGTTGCTATTTTACGCCGGTATTCTGTGAGAGCGTGGTCCTTCCCCAGTCGAGCCGACCAATTCATGCTACGACCATAATATAACTACAGCGTGGCTCTATCACGTAGAATACGTGGTGTTAGCACAATAACGTGTGTAAACTAGATTGTTATACCGACATCTGAACATAATGATACACTGAAACCTGGCGGTTATTTCATGACACAGAGGACAGAATAGACACGTTATCGGAGAGAATCCACTATCCACTTCGCTATAACCAAGTTTACCCACTATATTACATTACAACAGCATTTTTTATGACTGTTAGGAGTAAGGGTAGATTACGCATAAGCGGTTAAACTCCCCCACTCGTACAAGCAGTATAAAGAACTGCGCAGACAGCTACCTTGGGCCCCACTCCCGAATATAGACTAATGACCCACAGTTTACAACGTAAGCTCCGTTACCGCCTCAAGGATTTTAGAGATCTCGACAAGAGCAATCTCATGGAGAATATCTCCCCTTCTCATACAGCGTACTACCAGATGGCTCTGACTCGTCCCGACGGCTCTATTTCCTTCGAGGACGAAGAAAAGGCTGAGTGCTTCGCCGACAGCGTCGCCGCACAATGTTCTCCCAGCTCACAACCCACTGACCCGTCTCATATCGAAGAAGTGGACGAGGTCCGTCGCTGGAACTCACCCCCCACCACCTCTGACCCTATCACTGTGTCCAAAGATGTGATTTCATCAATCATCAGAGGACTGAAGCCCAAAAAAGCACAGGGCGCGGATGGCATCCTCAACCAAGCCC
This sequence comes from Parnassius honrathi, assembly GCA_018247895.1. Classification (NCBI taxonomy): domain Eukaryota; kingdom Metazoa; phylum Arthropoda; class Insecta; order Lepidoptera; family Papilionidae; genus Parnassius; species Parnassius honrathi. The sequence continues at coordinate 8,412 of DWHP01001746.1, read as the reverse complement.
TCAAACATTTTCCGGAGCAGGTGATCGCCCTATTGGCCATCTTCAACGCCTGCTTCGACTTCAGCTACTTCTCCACCTCTTGGAAAGAGGCAACTGTCATTGGCATTCTCAAGCCAGGCAAACTTCACCACTTCCCCTCCAATCACCGTCCCGTCAGCCTCCTCAAGGCCTTGGGCACTTCGAACTTGGACGGACGGACTTTAGACTTGGGACTTTTCGAACGTGTAATCCTCACGCGCATGAGGCGCCACCTGTTTCCCACAGACGGTGACGCTCTTGTCATCCTTCAACAGTTTGGGTTCCGAGCCAAATACTCGTGCCTCCAGCAAGTTCACCGTATAGTAGTTTATATCGTCAGCGGTTTTTATCCTCGTCGTCAGAAGACCATCGCGGTCTTTTTTAACATTGCTAAGGATTTAATAGAGTCAGGCACGAAGGCCTTATCTACAAATTGTACGACTTGTCTCGTCCGCCTCGTAGCCTCGTATTTGAAGGGTCGTACCTTTCGTTTTAGACACGAAGGCACGCTATCCTCTTCTCACCAAATCAAAGCGGGTGCTCCTCAAGGCTCTGTGCTTGCCCCCCTCCTATACATATTATTCACTAACGACATTCCTATCCTGTCGAATGGTGTCAAACTAGCCCTCTTTGCAGATCTACTCTAAAGGCAACTAACTGCTACAGATTTGGAACAAGATCCAAAAGTCAGTTAGTGACTTAGGAGTTTGGTTCCAAAAATGGCGTATCGACGTAAACCCGGAGAAGAGCTCTGCCGTTTGCTCGAATATAAACGATGCCGTCTCACAGCCATTCTGCCAATCTGGATGTTAGGAACCTCTGTCACACGGCAAACAAATACTTAGGCGTCACCCTTGATACGAGGCTCACTTTCGAACCCCATATCAAAAAAGTAACTTGCACCGCGCGATTGTACATGGGTAGGCTCAACAGCATGTTGGGCAGACACAGTAAAGTGTCCCTACGCAACAAGCGAACTTTATATAAGTTCTGTATACGACCCGTTATGACCTAACCGGCCCCCATTTTCGCTCATGCTAAACCCAACGTAATAAGTGAACTTCAAATAGTTCAAAACCTCTTCTGTCGTCGGGCTACGAACTCACTCTATTATATCCGTAAGGGCGATCACCACCGAGATTTAGAGCTCTCGACAATTCAACAATTCCTCAAATCACTCTCTGAGAGATTCTTCAAAGCCTCAATCCCACTCAAATCGCCTCATTCGCGAGGCAGCTGCCTATGTAGCCCCTCTTCGCACTCGCTACAGTGTCCTCAGGCCGAAAAACTCTCTCTCGGACCTCCCAACAAGCTTTCGGCTGACCTAAAGTGCCCCCTAGCGGCTCAGGCCGGGCCTACTTAACTCATCTCGTAATCTGCCTTAGCTGGGCACACTTCCTAGCGGCTACTTGCCACTTGCGCCCTCCTTTCACCCGAGGAGGGTCGCGTCCGTTTACGGCTTAACGATCTTTCGCTAGATCATTAAGCCAATCCCAAAAGGTGGAGTTTAGTGTGTAAAAGTCTCTACATAACCACGTAGCCGGCTGTGTGGTATGCTATGAGCATTCACCGCCTCCCTCCCCCGTTACCAGAGGGTTGCCCTTATTTGCTTCGGGCGCAAAAAAACTACATTGAGTCATTTAAATTCAGAAAAGAAGGTGACGTTGCAGTGAGGCTGGTCTATGTAATGAATGAATATATATTGTATTTACTTCTAATGCGTTCCAAGAATATTCTATAATGTTAAGTCTTCTGAGTAGTGTGCATTTATTTAAATAGTAGAGTATTATCTAACATAACTAATAATGGTAGAAAATTTGGTAGCCAAATGACATGACAAGCGTGACCGCTATCCAAGCATCCCCTCTATGAGGCAATCATTGGGTGAGGCCTATGTCCAGCGGTAGAATTCGATAGGTTGTAATTAATAAATTAATGATATTATTAGCTTTTGCCTGCATTTGCTCGTTTTCAGTTCGATCGAGAAAGTAGATATAAGAGCCGAAGGACTATTTATTTGATTTTTGAGGTATTAGTGAGAACAGCGATTTAGAAAATGATTTATTTATTTACGCGAACACCACACATTAAATGTATTCTTAAAACAGATTTTTGTAAATATTTTTTGTCTGTAAGTAGAAGCCTTTTATCTTTTTATACATATAATTCTTCTGTACCTGTATCACTGAATCCCTCCTAAGCAGCGGATCCGATTTTGGCGAATTTTTGCGTGTGTTTGAGTGAGTCCTTGAATGATTTAGATTCACAATTCGACCTGATAGTCTATCCGGCTGTCGAGATGCTAAAATTACCCATGCAAAGCCGGGGTGGATCGCTAGTTGACATAATTTCTAATATACTTAGTGATCTAGATTTTTTTTAAATATTTGTACGATACTGTTCATTATATATTTATACGTTTTATATTTTTTAGAATTACAAAATTGGAATATGATATAATTATGCAATATTATTTCAATTTCTAATTTATTGAGTTATATAAACCATTTGAATTACTTAAATCTTAAATTACAATAATGTACTATCTATAAACAAATGAAATTAAAACATAAACATTTCTAATTAAAATAATAGACAAGTTAATGGAAAATATTGTTTTACAAAATTATACAATACAAAAAGCTTAACTTAAGTAAAAAATACTTGCTAAATCGCCGCCATGTGTTGGTAGTGTGCCCAGAAGACTGGCCGAGTTGCCTGCGAGGCTGATCCGCTGACCAAAATGTCTCCTAGCTTTTGGGTCACCAGAGACATTGACGTGGCGTGATGAGATATCCCTGTACAAACGTCTTGCTTCAGAACCCCACGACCCCAGCGTTTCTACACCAAACGGCATAAACATGTATCCCTCTCCGAGGGCTACACATTTGCGCCGCTTGTTAGACTCGGCAACAGCAGCGGCAGCACCTGCCTTCTGTGCAGTCGCCGCAGGATGTGATGGCGCTAATGTGTCAATACAAGTCGCATCCCATACTAAGGAGCGCCCATTTTTCCATGGAATGAGCGTCATTCCATCAGGCCTCTTGCCATCGTCCCGCAATATACCGTTTGGCTCTGAAATTGCAGGTACGTTTGCACTGGTTAAGGCCCGTCGAATAACGTCATTAAAGGCTGCATGGTGATCTAGATTGTAAATGTAGCTATAAACTCTGCAAATATATCGGCACTCTACCACAGGGAGTGGGACTGTGTGATAATTTAAGTTTCTAGTTTAGCTTTTTTAATACGGTAGTTAAAATAATATATTTTCAATTGAAAAAAAAAATTGGAATTTTTACGTATTTTAATTAAGAGATCTTAACTAAAACCTGACCCAGCAAATAACTATTGACTTTAAAACAAGGACACAAGCAACGATAAAACGAAAGAAAGTAGGTGTCTAGGCGGAGTGAGCTCGCATAGAAGCGTAGGAGTTTGTTACACCAAGGAAATCACTTCACTCTACAAACGATAACCCTATTATGCCACACTTCGATGATTTATAAGATATCATAGAAAAGAAAATATCAATATCGCATAATGCTGAACAGAAATATGCTAAAACAATTAACACTTTAGCTAAAGTGAAGGTATCAGTGGCTCAAATGAAGGCATAGAAGGAGTACTTGAAATGCGTATGATCCTCAAGTTGACTTAGATACTGATAATACTCTTAGATTGTGGACTCGCAGCTCAGGCAACTCTCTGAAGAAAATAATGAGATTAGATTAGAATAGAAATTAAAGCTCTAGAATATATTTAAAAAACAGATAAGTTATTTCTGAACACGAAAGGTGCAGAGTACAACACTTAAATACGAAGTTATAGACTTTTGAGTGCTGTAGATATATTTTTAGATATTTTACTTTTTTTAACTTTTTTAGTGAATACTGGCGCTCCGGTACACTTACAGCCAGATTTCCTACGGTGTCAAAATTATACCGACGGTAGGCTGTTTAAAAGTAGAGGCGGATTAAATATACATATGAAACGATGCCATAGTAAAAGTATTTCAGCTTCACAGCCTACCGTACAAATTCATGACTCTTTTAGTAATATCCCTAATGACACTAATTTTTCACTTTTTTCGGAATAATTGTACAATTTTCGTAGTAACGTGCCAGTTGTTAAAAGAATTCCCTGAGATGCGAGGATGTAACTTGCTAAAGCATTGTCATGCACTACTCAAAATTGTTTTAAACATTGTTTGAAACAATAAATAAATGAATAACGTCTCAACTAAAATAGACTTCTTTTCAAAATTTAGATTACTCAGTTAATACTCATTTATCTCGACCTTGTCGTAAATTTGATTTAAAAAAAAGTAGTTGAATTGATAGTAATGGATGTCGACTTAAAAATGAATCCCGTATTCTATTCTCAGATGATATCCTAGCTCCTCGTAATGTTGACACTCTTGAAGGCCCTCGTCAGAAGCATCCTTCGGTCAATCCCTCTCAGATTTTAGCACCGCCTCCCAATACTTCTATGCAACTTATAAACATTTCTGAAGAAGAGATTTTAGACGCAATCTTGTCATTGTCGAATGGCTCTGCCGGCGGCATTGACGGGATTACGCCTCAAAATCTCAAATATCTTATAAGCACGTCTAACAATGACGCCGGTAGAGTACTTCTTAATGACATTACAAAATTATGTAAGCTTTTTGGTTGTTTAGGCCCGATCGTAACGCTCGTCTCGGGCAAAAACCTGTTTGATGGTCAAGGTCGGCGTGCATACCTTTGGAGGGCGCGGCCGGGCGAATTAGTCTAGAACAATCAATCGTACGCGACGGCCGGTCGGTTAGATATCGGGAAGTTAAATGGAAATAGTTAGTTCGCGTTAAGACCACCTCTTTTGTGTTGTCTTTTTTTTGTTCGTGTACGTGACAAATAGGTTTTCCGTGAGTTGAGTGATTAATTTAACTTCGATTGCTATTAATTTGTGTCGACGAGTTGCTTGTGTGGCATTTTGATATCGTACGAAGAAATTTTGCTTGTCGGGCGGAACGCTAAAACGTCGTGACCCGGAAGGAGATCGCGTTCCTCTTAGATTATAGTTTTGTGCTAAGTGACGTTGGACTTGAGTTCAGATAACGGTGAAAGCCCTCTGGAGTGATTGCATCTTGTGCAGCAGGGCAACGCAAGTGGGTCTGCTAGCCGATTACATCGGTAACGTCAGGCTACATAACACACCTTCTGACACCGCTTACACCTACCTTTTACTTACCCCTGACGATACCTTGTGGTTGACCCTATCTACGGAACTCGGTAAGTTTGTGTTTGCTTATACAGCCATTACTTAATATTTATCCATAGGCCATTCGGACCCGAACCCTCGGGTTGCTCGTCGAGTTGGGTTACTGATGAACCCTAGCCCAGTCGACGTTTGTCGGGGCAACTGAGGCCCGTACGTATCACTGGTAATGTTAATCACAATTTCATTTACTACTTATATGGGGTAAGATTGTGTGTCTTCAAAAAAAAGGATAATGGTATCCGTCCTATTGCTATTGGTTCCACCACGGAAATCTAAATATAAATAGAAGTCGTAAAAGCGCGTGACCTGGTCACCGCACATGTGACTCGTAGGCCACAAGTGCGTGAGGAGCGTTTGTTTCGGTCATCAGTACTGTTTCGGACGCAGAGACGTAAAAATTGTGTTTTGAAGCATATCCAACTGCGGAAATTCCTCCACAACTTGCAAATTTTCAAATAAAGGGATAACATTTCATAAATAAGTACTTAGTGTTTTAAATAATGTTGTGTTTAATGAAATATACTTAAATAAAATTATCCACCTCCAGTACTACGATTGTCTCCGAAATTTTAATTGTTTTCACATTTCAATATCCATTGATTCCTAAGCTAGTTCATGTCTACGAGTGCGACAGCTAAAATCAGCGATGGATTTATAGTATGGGCAATAAACAAAATTGTTGCGTACGTAAATTTCCCAGAACACGGCCGCAGGAGTCGAATGCGAGTCAGTTACGTGACACAACTATTTTGTATCGATAATTTTTATGTTTGGCTTACCTAATTTTAACGAAACGGGAATTAAATGTGATTTTTCGTTAAATATTTATTTAAACCTTTCTCCTTTTTTACTTTCTAAATATTTTATATCGTTAACCGTTTATCGATGATTATCTGTTTGTTGGTACTTTTAAAATACTCGATAAATTTTTAATCAGTTATATAGTAAGGATAAGTAATTGTATTGTAAGGATAGTAGTCTTAATTCAATCTGTAAGAAGCCAGGAAACTGAAAAGTAGCAAACAACAAAAAGTCAGTTACAGATCTTTAAAAGTAATAAAAATGATAAATATGTCACCCATACATATATTTATTCGTTTGCTGTTTGTATAACGTTGTATTTATTTTATTTATGCGTCTCTTTATTTAATACAATGCTTTTATTACAATTTTCCAAAAGATCAGGTTATTAAAGATAAATGGATATATTTATTCTTAACGTATTATTATACCCCCTTTTTTTCCAATTATAAAACGTCTAAAAGCTAAAGCTAAGACTAAAAGCGTCTATTACCGAGACAATTTTAGTTAATTAGTTATATCCCGGAGTGAGACTCCTGGAAGATCAACGACGCTTAATAGAAAATTATCGAAACGTGCGTTGGGCTGCACTATGCCCAAGTGAGACCAAGACAGCGAAAGACAAGCAAAGAAAGACAACGAGAAGAGCGCGCAATGTCATTCTCTTTTTTTCGCACACTTTAATTATTGGACCGAGTGTCTACGCCTCCTGAGATTTTGCGTTTTTATAAAATATTCCTTAACGCAATAGTTTATAGATTAATCTTTGTTGCATTCATGCAACAGCTAGAGATATTTGTAGGTGTGATTGTGTATTTATTGTTTATGTGTGAGAGCTACGACCTGGCGACTCGCGTCCTGATATTATAAGACAGTAGAAGTCACTTCTATTGTCTTATTATTTAGATTTCTGTGGAATGCACACATGCGATACCCAACAAGTCGAGAGACGCACTAAATACTTGCCATTAGGCATGAGACCGATATATCAAAACGTAACTAATGAGGTTATGTTATCAAATATCATATCATATCGATAAACCTAAGTACAAAACCGTTATCACATATCCAACCAAAACCATATACCTAACCAACGTACGGAAACGACACCAAAACGCATGACGCAAACCGTGTAACGATCTCCCAAAACAGAAAACGGCCCACTAACCGATGACCTTCGTTGATACTCGTAGCTTCTCGTTCTTGCAACGATAGTTTAAATAAGTATAGAAAGAGATGAAGCGAATATGGATATCGTTGCGATGTTCTGGTAGTTATCACACAACGGTGCACATTGCAAAATATAATATATAGTTAAAGCAATTAGGTCAAATCATAAATGGTTAAAATAGCCTAAATTTTAAGTTTGTGTAGTTGTGAGAGTTATCAAATTTCAAATGGTGTTTAGGTCATTAGGCACAAGGCTTAGATTTGTAAAACGCAAAAACTGGAACGATATGCTAATATGGCCCACGAACTAATCGATGCGATGTTCTTCGTTGATATTCATTGTTTCTTGTTCTTGCGACGGTATCATAAATACATATAGTAAGAGATGATTTCTGATGTTTTGGTAGTTTTAGTTTCACACGGTACACAATGCACATCTGGATATAATTACCTAAAGCAAAAAGGTCAAATTTCAAATGATTAAAATTGCCTAATTATTAAGTTTGTGCGGTTGTGGGAGTTGTCAAATTTAAATATTCTTTAGGACAATAGACACAAGACTTGCATTTGTACGATCATATTATATTTGTTTTACACAACTTTATGTTTATGTTTTTTATATTTTGGATGGAAAGTTTAGAATTTGCTTTTTTTAAAACGCAACAATTACGCACTTGGTCTTGGTGGCTAGTGCTCGGTTTTTTTTGGGCGCCAGAAGCAATTAAGGGCAACCCTCCGGTAACGGGAGAGGAAGGTGGAGAACGCTCATAGCGTACCACGCAGCCGGCTGCGTGGTTATGTGGAGACGTTTGCCCACTAAACTCCACCTTTTAGGATTGGCCTACCGATCTGACAAGAGATCTTTAAGGCGTAAACGGACGCAACCCCCCCTGGCAGAAAGGGGGGGGGGCGCAAACGTGCTCGAGCCGTTCGCTAACATCATATCATTTGGTGCATTTATTTGCAATATTTGTGTGCTTTTTGTGCATTAGGTATTTGTCATTCAAAGCCCTCCCGTAAAAAGTTTCACTTCAAAAACCTGTGATTGCCAACCCGCTTGCCAAGGGTGACAACTATGGCAAATATCCCCCTATGGTGCAATCTATGAGGAGGCCTATATGTTCAACAGTGGACTTTAATAAGCTGTGACAGTAACGGTATAAT